>CAVNYN010202087.1:0-49112 GCA_963692815.1 Nyctanthes arbor-tristis
CTTCCGATCTTCAGGAAAATTTTCAAGCACTTCCCGGAAGTTTTTTTTAAAAAACTTCCCACCCCATGTGGTGTGCATGGATGCACGCGATGTGTAATTCAAACTTACATCATGTGTATTTTAAATCCACATAGCATATATTTATGTATGCCACATAGAAGGAAAGTTTTTTAACAAAACTTCTGAGAATTGCTTGAAAGGGACTCATACAATTCATTGTTTTCTCTTTAACTTTTCTTTGTTTTTTATTCTTTTCTTTTTAGTTTATAACCTATGTATATTATTTCACTAGTTATATTCACTTTATAACTTATAATATACACACACACACACACACACACTCCTAGTATCTTTTAAAAGGGAAAAATAATAAAAAGAAGAGGAAATTAGAAAACTTGACACATTTTAATATGTCATTTTAAAAATTAGATTACTTTTTAAACTTATAAAAAATGTCACTTTTCCTCTTTTTTGGACAAAATTGCTCATAAACAAAAATTCTAATATCAATTTTAAGAGCCTCAATTCTTTTTTCTCTTTATTCAGGCAACAATTCGAGCAATTGAACTCATCAAAATCTTCCTTGACGCTTGCTGAACAATGCCCAAATAGCCCGCGAACGCAGAATTTCGTAATTAAAGAAACTCCAAATCAAGACTTGTATAACATGTTCATCGTCGGATCTATAGCGATCGGGTAGAATTCTATATTGGTGTAGAAGGGAATGTTGCTCAGAATAACGAGATGAAGTCAACCGTGTTGGTCTGTGACTGGAATTTCTTCGGCGCATAAGTCGCGTGGCCTGCACGTGCAGACAGCGTGTATGTCTCAACGGTCGAAAAAGGAAACTGTTTAAATCTATAGTATGTAGCTGTTGATATCTACGGTTTAACTGTAGAGATATACAGATAACTATCGAAAATTGTCGAGATTAAATGTCAAGATATATAGATAAATTGTGTGGACATTTTTTATCAAACTGTAGTATCGAGAATCAACACTCATAATTATAATTGTAGAGATATATAGATAAACTGTAGAGATATACAGATCTAAAGATAAATTATCACTTAAGGGCAATAATGTAATTTTATTCAAAAAATTTGCCATTTTTGTACAAGTTTTTAAAAAGTGCCATTTTTGACATTTAGTTTTTATTTTTATTTTTTACCATTTTAAAAATTTTCCCTAAAAGTGAAAGTGGCCCTAAAAACCCTAGAAAATTTTATGCGCTAGACCACGTCTGGATATCATCATATATCACATTAACGGCTAATAATCCCATTCTCTTGCTATAGTTTTGGCGTGATTATCCTGTCAGGTACACATATAATGAGAGATTTTAAGACATTAAATAAAGATTAGGTTATCCATAATGAGTCAATTCATATAGAAATTGTCTAATGATCTCATACTATATATATATATATTTGACGGAATAATCCTGCTAAATGTGTGAATTGCTAATAGCATGTTACATTTTCTGTGTGGCGGCATAACTTCTGCTGCTTGAAATTTTTTTTTGACAAAAACCCTCCTTGGAAGTTGGTGCTCCGAGGGCTGTTCGCGGCCCCCCTCATTTTCGTAGCTGGGGGGTTCTCTATTTTTTTAAACTCCTAACAATTGAGAAGCGGCAAGAACCAGAACAACTGGAAGCTTCTCTACTATTCTTTGCCAGTGCCACCTTCTTCCTCTTCTTCATATTTATTATTATTAACCGTAGTATTTATTTCGCTAATTTCTTGGGCATAATCAATTAATGTAAGCAAACTGCTTGATGGTGCTGGCGATGGAAACGGTAAAGGCAACAACCCCAGAGCTTACTCTTGCTGACACCGACATCAACTGGGATAGGTAATTACTGTACGTGCTGGCGTATAATGATTTATATTAATTATGTATTGCTCTTGGATTACTGTTGCGGTGGCATTTGCTTACATTAACTTGTTACTGGAAATTCTTTGGAGGATCGTTTGTTTCTGAACTGGGTTCACCTTTTGGTTCTTTGTTCTGTATAGTTTTTACTAAATTTCAAGTTTTTCCATTTCGGCTGCCATTTATATTCTTGCCCTTTTGATAGTTGGTATTGGGGAAAAAAAGCAAAAAGGTACTTGCTTTGACATGTATTTGAGTGCGTTAACCAGCTAACTAGGCAAAAGCAGTAAAATTGGATGAAACTGAAGATAGAAATAACCATATAAGAACCAAAATGTTATGGGTTTCCTAATTGTTAGAGAAAGGCAGAGAGATTGGTTTGGGGGGAAAAATATGGGTTTTCAGAATTTGGAGTGAATTGCTATATGAAAAAGAATCGTGCCATTTTAAATGGGGTTATCTAGTTTAGCATCATCTCAAATGGTTGAGTCAGAAATGGTACAGTGGCTGCATATTTATTGCTCCTTTTTGAACTCCGTTTTAAACTAGAATTGGCCATACCCTTCCTTGGTCGAAATTAAATGGTTAGATTTCCTTGAACATGCAATGTTCTCTTTTTGTAAATTGTGACATCAGAGCAGACTTGCAGGCAAAAGTTTCTCTTTATGGATTTGTTTGACAACATTCTTCATTGACATCTTAATAGATTTTAGTAATTACTGTGGCAATGATGCAATATTTGATATCCTAAATCTGATGATCTGGTCATTCAACTCATTTTGTAGGTTGGATAAGACAAGATTCCATGTAATTGGGGCTATTTTATTCACTGCTCAGTCTGCTTTAATACATCCAACAGCAGTTGTGAAGACGAGGATGCAAGTAGCTGGTTCTGGACTTTCTCAAATGAATGGATTATCTGTTTTCGGACAAATTATCAGGACTGACGGTATTCCTGGTGTTTTTAGAGGCTTTGGCACGTCTGCCATTGGATCATTGCCTGGTCGAGTCCTGGCATTAACTTCACTTGAAATGGCAAAGGATATGACACTGAAATACACAGAAAATCTGAATATGCCCGAGGCAACTCGTGTTGGCATTGCAAATGGAGTTGCAGGGATGGTCTCCAATTTAGTTTCCTGCTTATACTTTGTGCCTTTGGATGTGGTGGGTATTCTAATCCTTTCGTATCCTTATAGAGATTGCATATTTACATCCAACTTATTGTAGTACTGATAAGAAACTTTTTCGTGTTGGATCACTGAGGAATCTCTATAATTATCTTATACCTGTTGAAAATTGCTCTTTAAACTACTAGGTCCTAGAGAGGAGTATCTTCCTTTTTGCATGCTACTATATTTAGTGTATAAAATTTTGACAGTAATATCAAGCATTGTTTGGAAAATGTGAAGGGAAAGGGAAAGAAACTGTAGAAATTTATTAAGGGAACAAACGACTTTATTATTGAGTGATGGGTGAGATTTGTTGCATAATCATGGACCTCTAGGTCTGAGGCATTTGTAGTTGTTCCTTTTCCGGTAACTGTAATTGGTAATCTTGACTTCTTTTGAGCATATATATCTTATCCAAACAAATTGTGAAATATGGTACTTCAATTAATAGAAAGATTTTATTTCTTATAAAAAAGTGGGTCTGATTTCATGGATCATAATTGATAATGAAAATGCATGCAATAGTTACGTGTTTGTTAGCAGTGATTTTAACTGGAAAAATGGAGCCTCAAGTCCCCGGCTACACATATATTTTTTCATGACGCAATAAACCCCACACATTATGACACTTTGAGACACTAATGCATTTTTCTCATTTGATTTGTGCTTCGTGATTCCATTATCTTGTTTATCCAGATCTGCCAAAGATTAATGGTTCAAGGGCTTCCAGGGACTACACCTTGCAGGGGCCCATTTGATGTTGTACGCAAAGTAATAGAGGCTGAGGCATTCCGTGGCATGTATAGAGGTTTTGGATTAACAGCCATTACTCAAACCCCTGCTTCAGCACTTTGGTGGGGTGCCTATGGTGCTGCCCAACATATCATTTGGAGGTACATTGTTAATCTTGTGTTGAGAACCATTCCTTGTGCTTCATTTGTTGTTCAATATTTTAGCCATTTGTATGAATTGGGCATCCATTATTGGCAGTTTAGATTATTGATATTACCTTCTCTATTTCCTCTTTGCTGATGATCCCAGGAGCCTGGGCTACAGAGATGATTCAGGAAAGAAACCCTCTCACATAGAAATGATTGTTGTTCAAGCTACAGCCGGAATGACTGCTGGTGCGTGTTCTTCAGTTATTACTACCCCAATAGATACTGTAAAGACAAGACTACAGGTAATGAAATTAACAAAAGGTTTTTTGCTTTCTTCATTTTACACCAAAATGTTTACGTTTAATCTGCATCGGTTTAGGTTATTGATGATTATGGTGTTGGAAGACCTTCGGTAATGAAGACTGCAAAGACTCTTCTCAAAGAAGATGGGTGGAAAGGCTTTTACAGAGGATTTGGGCCACGATTTCTAAATATGTCTCTCTATGGGACTACAATGATTGTTACTTATGAACTTATAAGTATGTTACTTTCTCCACCATTCATTAGCGCAAAGACAGATATTTAGTCTTGGTGAAACTATAAGGAACATGTGTGTAGTGTATGTGTTGGAATGCTCGAGCACGCAGTTCCCGATTAGATCTCTTGAGTATAAAATCCAACACAAAGCACACGCACACGTCCATATGAAAAAATGATGACAGTGGCATGAAGTCTTATTTTCTCTAGATATATCTATTATGCCCACTGCACCTCCCACAGCCCCCCCCCCCTCAACTGCCCCCAACGACTTCCAAATATTCACCATTTTAGTTGTTATTGTGTGTAACTGTCTTCTCTATATTTTCGTGGACTAACGATCTGCCCTTAGTTTGATCTTTTCATGAGGATTCTTGTTACTCATTCAAGTTAATTCTTTGCTTTTCTTCTCCTTCAGAGAGATTGTCCGTAAAGCATGCTTGATCAGCAAGGAGGACGGCTGCAACCCTGCAATTTTGTGAAGGAGGGAAAGCACGTTGGTTGTCATGCTACTTATGTGGGGTTGAGCCCTAGATGTAGGAGTAGGCCTACGTGATGAGATGAAAGCACAGAAACAATGAAGTATTTTTTTTTTATTTTTTTAAAAGAATCGATACCCTTTCTCTATTAAAAAGATGAGAAGGTAATATATCCTAGAGTTGTTTTGACGTTGTGCTCATATGCTTCTATTGAGTTTAATGCCATGGTGCAAATTTGGTTAACCACATGCCCTAAGGTGTTCTGTATATGTCTTTCTTGGTCTGCTTACAATTGAAAATTGAATTTTCACAGAATTTAATGGCAGCTAGGGACAGAAGCAACAAATTGGACAATTTTTTCTATTACGAAAAACATATTTTGCTATCTCATGCCTTTTTGAATAGAATGATGCTTGCCAGGAGAGTGATTAGCTTGTTTGGCATCATCATCATCATCATCATCATCATCATCATCATCAAATGTTTTCTTTTGATGGTCCTGTGATAATTGCAAAGGTTAAAGATGCATTTCTCAGCTCGGACGTGATTGCAGAAGGTGACCAGAGAAGAGAATCCGAGGAGAACTTATCGCCTAAACGCTTTGTTGCTTCATATTTGTTGAGTAACTAATTGTATATGTTAGTCCTTTTGATTTAGAAAGCTAATATTGTAGCATATGCTGCTTTTACTTGAATGTGACGAGATGTCCTTCTGGTTATTCAGGGAAGTCTATAAGTTTTGTTCATCAATTTTGCTTCGCAGTTGATGAATGTGTGCTTTTATGTGCAGTTTGGTGGCTCTCTTCAGAATTTTTCATTTGTTTTTGCTATGTGTGTGTAACTAGAGTCGATACATCATTGACAGCGAATATCTTTGCTATGATTGCGCTGTGTTTAAATTTTTATGAATTGTAAGATTACTCAGACTTGTGGTCAGATCAGACAAGTTGTGAACACAAAATATCAATGCACGCATCTAATCTAACAGCCAACTACCAATCAGGTGTGTTCTTCTATGTGTTTTTAGACGTGTTCACTTGTGATTGGTAGTCGGGTTTTTTTATGGAGTTCTATTTGGCTCCGTGGGAAATTGGTTATTTATGTTTGACAATGGCTCTTCATATGTTACAAACAGAGAGTTCTTTTTCAAAACTTCTTGAAAGTTTTGTAACAAAATCTCATTCCGTGTGACATGTGTAGATTTACGTCAAGTTTATTTGAAATATACGTATTATGCATCTATATACACAACATATGGTGGGAGGTTTTTGAAAATTTTTGTAACGGAATTCTGATTACAGCTGCCAGCTTTTCACCAATTTTCAAACTGTGGCTCCCATTCTCCACTAAACAGTCAAAAAAGCACCTGATTTTAAGCAATTTTTCTATGAACAATTTCTCTTTCTTCCTTTAATCATCAAAAACAGAAGAAATTTGTCAAAAAGCAATCACCATTTTCTTGTTTCCTCTGCACATATTGAAATTCTTTTGGATTCTCAACAAAAGCGACAGTAAATGGCCACTCTAAAACAATCCTTCTTCAACATACTAATCCTTTTCCTATTCCTTGAAGCACTGCAAGTTCATTCTGTCTGCAGAAATTTCTGCAACAACATTCCCATACACTACCCTTTCGGCATAGACGACGGCTGCGGCGCACCTCAGTTCCGGCACATGCTGAATTGCTCGACCGACCTTTTCTTCGTCACGCCATCCGGAAGTTACAAGGTCCAATCCATAGACTATAACAAGAAAACCATGGTCATTTTTGATCCAGCCATGTCTACTTGTTCAATTTTACAACCTCACCATGACTTTGTAATGACAGATATCCAATATGTCACAATCCCCCCATCGCCCGACACTATATTCGTTCTCATGAACTGCTCCATCGACTCGCCGGTGCTCAACCATTACAAGTCCCTATGCTTCAACTTCTCCGGCCACTCATGCGATGAGCTTTACGGCTCGTGCACTTCTTTCAAATTGTTTCATCTTTTGTCGAATAGCACTCCCCCTTGCTGTTTTACGTCGTACAATACAGTCAAGTTCATGAGCATGAACATATTGGATTGCTCGCATTACACTAGTGTGTATAATGTGGATAGTTTAAAGGGGGTCGGGCCGTTGGATTGGCTTTACGGAATTAAACTTTCGTATAGCGTCCCGGACACCGGTTGTGAACGATGCTCGAAATCCGGCGGGACTTGTGGTTTTGATGTCGAAACTGAAGGGATGGCCTGCATTTGCTCAGCCTTTACCAATGTCACTATACAATGTGGTAAGAAACTCTGTTCCAACCTAATGTATCTACTGTAAATACTACAAAACTTATGTGTTTGGCAACCAATTATAATTGGCTCTATCCGGATGAGGCATCAATCAATGTGAGGTGTTACACCTAGCCCAATTATAAACGGGGCCGGTTTTAAGTGATTGCCAAACGGATCTCTGACTTTATATTCTTAAATAATTTTATGTGTTCGAATGTTTCAGGTGCCGGGATGGGTATGAATGGAGTTGAGAGCTTCAGAGCATCCTTTTCGCTACTTGAGTTTTTTTTCTTCACTCTATTGTTTTTTCAGATTATTTTGTTATGAGACTTTTCTTTCCCTCAATTGTGGTTATGGTTATTATTTCAATTATTATTATTGTTATTTATTTTCTCCCCCCATTTTAGCTTAATTTGAGATTAATCCGGTCGGGTTCCATCACATGACTTACAAAACGAAGTAAATTTACCATCTTACTTTTAAATTAACATTATTGAAAACCTAAAATGAATAGTCCTTTCAAAAAAAAAAAACACACACACAATAGTAAAACATACAGGCATACATAAAAGGCAACAAGAACGAAATGCTAATAGGTTTAGGCGTGTCAAGAGAATCTATCAACAATGATGGTGGTATTTTTCTTTTTCTTTTCCAATCATTTTTGCAAATTGACCTGGGTTTTTTATTATTCTCAACAAACATGATTAACCACTGGCGGAGTTAAAGGGGGCATGCCGGGCCTCAATCTCTCTAAATTGAAAAATTTTCTTATTTAGTTTATTTTTTTAAAAGAAAAATTATATATAAATGTAATTTAGCCATACGTAATATACGGCACACCCTTCCGGCCCAGTCCTCTAATAGCTTCTGACTCCGTCATTGTAATTAACAATCCGCCTATCTATCACTAGATAGTATACAGCTGATGTAACAGTCTCGTCAGATTTTTAGTTTTTAGTCTTAATTTTGGTGTTTGTCTTGAAGGAGTAAGATAATTAGATTCAGTGTGACAAAAGTTATCACTGAGTCTTCCTTCCTCAGAATATCTATTAAATTTTACCCGACTATTCTCAAACAATGCGGTTTGAGAATCCTTTTCATCATCATCCAAATTCTTCCGCTTCACAACATCGATTTCTAGAGGCATTAACGGATCAGCAACCTCACCGTTCTCCATACGTCTCCTCAATATACCGTCAGAAGTGTTGCGATCAGAAATCAGAATCGGTATACCATTTAGTATCTCGATAGAGCTCTGTTGATGAGAAAACATATTTCTTCCATCAACGAAAATACGTTTTATGGGGACAGACTCAACCTTCTCCGCCAACTCCTGTAGTAATTTTGATCTAACACCATATATCAGCATCTAACACAATATATCAGGTACACTATGGCGCCATATAGCCCATGCCACATGCAGGCTACATGGGCCATATGGCACCATAGTGTGTCTGATATATAGTGTTAGATCAAAACTACTACAAGAGTTGGCAGAGAAGGTTGAGTCTGTCCCCATATGCACGCTATAGTGTGCCCGATGTATGGTGTCGAAATGGAATTCAACTCTATAGGGTTGATAAAATATAATAATATGAGTAAGTAAATATCCGGACAAAACTCACGAGAAAACTCATTTCATCATAAAGGGCTGGACCAATCAGCGATCTCCATTCATCTCTAAATTATACTTATCTTCTCACATAATCAACAAATATCATGGAGGAAAATTACCTAACCCAAAAAATTCACAAATAAAAAAATAATTGATGATAATACTATATATTATACGATAAAAAAAAATTGCAATTTCATTTTTCATTAAGGATTCCAAATTGGGCGGAGCACAGCCAGAAACGAGATTACGCTCTACAGATAATTAATTGCAGACCATTTTGAAAAATGATGAAATCTTAATCCTACCAAAACACACGAGATGAGATGCCTCAGTTGCCGGACGTAGCTAGGGGCGTGCCACCCTTTGCTTGGGCACACCCCTATTTTGACAATTCTTTTTCATTATATAAATAATTGCAAAAAAACAAAAATTTTAATATATAAATTAATATTAATCTACATTTTCAGCACACTCCGATATTGACAGCGGGCTCTGCCAATTAAGATAATAATCATTGTAAATTCTTCCTAAAGTAAAGCAAACAGCATCATCGTCGGCTGGATAGCACATCTTATATTATTTTTAAAATGATAGAAAAAGGAAGAAAAATACAAAGAGGAAACAGTTTTAAACGAAATCAAAAAAACCCAATGGAACTTTTCATAAATCCAATTGACAATTAACCAACAGTATATAGAAAAAAATATAGAAATTAATAATTTTCGAGTACCTGAGACCATATTCATATCATATACTATACTGCTGAAGAGAACTTTCGGGAATTTCTTCAGTAGATTGGTATACGGAGGTCGATAATTAGCAAATTCTGCCTACTAGAATTGGAGTGCTCTGCTTGATTAAATAAAAAAAAGAGCATTATGGAGGCATCCTTAACTCAATTCTCATCTATCTTCTATACACGTGGTGGTGACCCGTTTGTACTTGATGAGAGTGTTTTCAGGAATTTTTTTGTAACGTGGACTCTTTATTAACGAAGCTCAAGACATTAAAAGAAATTATAAGTGAGAAACCACCTAGTTTCCCCTGACTTGGGCTCCTTAACAAGAAGCTCGTGTTAGTTGCTAAGAGAAATTCGTGGTGTCTTGCGCGATATGATTATGCTAACTTTCACATAAAAATTGTGTTTTACATAGTTAATGAAAGCCACTGGATTGTGATGTAATTTTTAAGAGGCGTGATGTGTGAAAAAATAAGACGATGTCAAATGTGATAGACCGAACAAACGAAGTTATAAAGGATACCACTTTTCCAGATTTTGTCATGTCTTTCTTGATAGGCTGATCAGCTAACCAAACGGAAAAAGTTGAAAGCAATGCGGCTCGAATTTTTTTTTTCCATACCTCATGAATAAGATCCATCCCCTTTGGGACCGGCCGAATGTTCATATTGTTTTATGATATCCCCGTTTATGTCCGAAATAATTCTCGCACATCTCCTCTAGAACATCATTAGCACAATCAAAGAGGAGTTTTTTTTATCATGGCGAGATTGACCAAGAAATATCTCGACTTCCTCAAACAATGAAGGGTCAAGAATTTTACAAGAAGACAGCCACCTCAAAACAAAATAATCCCAGTTCAAATATGAACCTAGCAAGACTGCTTCAACGTACTCATATGCCGATTCAGCATCTTCAAAAATTATTGCACAAATTCCAGATCACTAGCATCTTCAGGGGTTGGGGCTCGGCTACCGACACGGCCTGATTTCAGCATTGGGGCGACGGTGGCCGTGTCGACGGGCGAGGAGGGCTCAGGATGTTGGGGAATCTGATTGTTGGGGAACAGGGGAAAGTGGGATTGCGTGTCGCCTGGAGCAAAAAAGGAGGGGTAAAATCTGATTTTTACAATCGGTGGCACATTGAGAACAATGATCTCTTGTCATATGCACACAGCCGAAAATATTGCCAACGAGAATCACAATATTTGCAAAAATAATAATAATATAACTATGTAAGTAAGTAAATATCTGGACAGAACTCACGAGAAAAACTCATTTCATCATAAAGGGCTGGATCAATCAGCAATCTGCATTCATCTCTAAATTAAACTTATCTCCTCACAAAATCAACAAATATCATGAATAATGTAGTCACCAGGTCGCAAATACCCACACAATTTAAAGGTTAATTAAGGTCAACGATCGTAGAGTCTTAAAAACAGGCCCCCGAAAGTCTCGTCCAACTCAACGATCTGGCTAGGGATGGCATCTGGGTGAGTCGGGGTCGGGTTTGGCTTCTCCGACCTGATTTTTTTTACCCCGCCCCGATCCCCGGTTGAATCGGGACGGGTCGGGTTCGGGGAAATTCCCGATTCTGCCCTGGTTTTCTTTTTTTTTTTTTAAAAAAAAAAAATCAGACCCAATAAAACACATTATTTCCCAATAACAAAAACAAAAAATTTATAGAAATAAAAAACGAATAGGCAGTAACGATTTTTTTCTTATAACAAAAGTAAACAAAGATGTTGTAAGTTATTTAAATTATATTGGAAACACTTGAGTAACTAGGAAGTTTGAGCAATTGGGAAAACTTTATGCAAAGAAATGTGAGGTTTATGGTTCGATTCCTCAATTTAATTTAAACAAATTAAATTTTGTTTTTTTATTAAATAAAGAAATAGATAGAGAAATCGAGTTTCAAGTCAGATCGGGTCGAGTCATGTAGGACACGCCCGCGCCCCGAATTTGATTCAGAGCACAACTTTGTGCCTCGTCCCCGCCGCGTTTCGGGCCGTGTCCTCATCGAGTTTCGGTTTTCGAGTTCATACTGTCATCTCTAGACCTAACAACTAAACGACCAAAAGAGATAGAAACTCGTTTCGATGACCTTAGGAACGAACCTCCCTTCTAGTTTTACTAGAGTTCAAGACTTCTGGTCACTACACCAACAAACTCGTCGCTCTTCAACCAAACTCCGCGACCTATCAGACTTGTCACTTAAACAACATCTTAGAAACTCACTTGAGAAATTTTATCACTTGACTGATTAGACGCCAATATTAAATGCGAAACAGTGATTACTCATATCATGCATGACTTAGACAGTCATTAGTCAAAAGTAAAGTATTAATCTCAGTCGATTTAACTCATACGTCATTTTTATGGGTCCAACATTGAATATATATAATCATTATTCTCATACAAATGGTAAGTTTACACTATAAATAGAGTAGTAAAACTGAGGAAGTGGAGACCCATAAAAAATCCAATTTTTCTTGTTTTTAGCACATTTACTATCTTTTATTTATTGCAAATATTCCTTACCGTTATATATTAACTACACAATCTGATTCAGATACAAATCTTCCGATCTCAAATCTTATTTGTTGAGTCGAAAGTTGAATTTGATAACAACAAATGGTAACACCAAAACCCAACAAATTCACAAATAAAAAAATAATTGATGATAATACTATATACTATACGATTAAAAAGCAAAAAAATTGCAATTTCATTTTTCATTAAAGATTCCAAATTGGGCACCGGAGCATAGCCAGAAACAAATTTACTTTCCGTAAATAATAAATTTTAGACCATTTTGCAAAATGATGAAATCTTAATCCTACCAAAAAACATGAGATGAGATGCCTCAGTTGCTGCGATGATTAAAATAATAATCATCGTAAATTCTTACTAAGCAAAGCAAGCAGCATCATCATCGGCCGCTGGGTAGCATATCTTATATTATTTTAAAATGATAGAAAAAAGAAGAAAAATACAAAGAAGAGACAGTTTTATAAACGAAATCAGGTAAAAACCAATGGAACTTTTCATAAATCCAATTGACAGTTCACCAACAGTATATAGAAAAAAATATATAGAATAATAATTTTCGAGTACCTGAAACGATATTCATATCATATACTGCTGAAGAGATCTGTCGGGACTTCCTTCAGTGGATTGGTATACGGAGGTCGATAATTAGCAAATTCTGCCAACTAAAATTGGAGTGCTCTCTTTGATAAAATAGAAAAAAGGAGCGTTCTGGAGATGATAGCCAAGGCTTCCTTTCTCAATTCTCATCTATCCTTTATACACGTGGTCTAATGAGACAGTGACCAATTTTTGTACCTTATTGTGTTTTTAGGAATTTTTGGAGTCAAGGCAGACGCGGACTATTTAGTAATGAGATTGCATTAGAAAGAAAATACAACTGGCTTTAAGAAACTATCTAGTTTCTAATAATGTTGGTTTTTTATTTTCGAGTTTCGACTTAACACTATATATTATGATACTATATAATATTATATGATATACACTTATCATGAAATATCACAACCATGTAGTATTTATTGATGTAAGCCACATATTTATATGACACTATATAGTGCTATACATATGATTTTATATTATTTTTACTTTAGTGTATGTTGCTTAAAATCGTGTCTTGCGCCGTAGGATTATGCTAACTTTTACATAAAATTGTGTAAAGTTGAGTTTTTTTATTGAACCAGATCTACACAGAACCCGACTGCCAGAAAAATCAGATTGTAAAGTTACATAGTTAATGAAAGCCATTAGACTGTAATGTAATTTTTAAGTGATATAAGATGTGTGGAAAAATAAAATCCTCTTAAATTTGATTATGTAGAAGATTGTATTAGTTTAGTGTGCTTTTAGGACCGTGTTCATGCATTTCAATGATAAAGCAATAACTATCAGGCATTTGACATTTGAAATTAAGGGTCCGTTAGCATTGATTATAAACCAAAATGGTTTATAATACATTTTGAATTTTAAATTCTTGATACACTTGTCAAACTCTCTCATTAACACCTCATTCTTAAAACACATCAAATAACAACTTTTCAAAATTTAACCAATCAAATTAAGCCACATGTCTTCAAAATTTAAATTTCAAAATATATTATAAACCAATCTAATTATAAATGATAGCAAACAAATCCTAAATTTATCTTTTAAAGTGGTAAGTATGCGATATTATTTCTTAAGCGCCACATATGTATATTTTTAAGGGTTAATTTCACAAAAGGTTCTTAACCTTTGGGTTAAGAATCGATTGGCTCCTTAACTTTTTTTTAAGACTTTCCTCTATCCCAACATTTCATAAATATGAACAAAAGGTCCCCTTTTTCACTATTTGGTAAATCTTTTTAAAAAATGACAATTATGCCCTTAGTTTATTAACTTTAAACATAAAATATTTAAAAATAACACAAGGAAAAAACCCACCCCACCCTTACCACACCTCCCATCTCCTCTCCTTCCTCTAAAAACCGCCGGGAACGGCATCATAAATATTGCCATTTTTGGCGGCCAAAATGCGCTAAAACTCCAGAGAGGGGGTGAATCCCCCAATTTGCTGCCAGAAATAGGCTGTTTCTAGCCTGTTTAAGACAGCAAATGGAGGGATTCACCCCCCCAAAATGCTGCCAGAAATGGCAGCATTTCTAGCAGCAAAAATTGGGGGGTGAGTCCCCCCAAAAATACTGTAGGAAAAGGAAGCAAGAATGTTGTCGTTTCCAGCAGCATATGGGGGATTCACCCCCCCCCCCCCCCCAAAAATGTTGCCATTTAAAGATGGGAGGACTTTCCCTTTGTTTGCTGCCGTTTCCTACAACATTTTGGGAAGGGGGTTCACCTCCCAATTTTTGCTGTTGGAAACGACAGCAAATGCTACCGCTGCCGTTTCTAGTAGCAAAAATGCTGCAAAAAATGGCAGCATTCATCACCCCAACCGTTTTGGGTGCCGAAAACAGCAACATTTTGCTGCCCTTTCCAGTGGTTTTTGGATGGAGGAAATGGGAGGTCGGGTAAGGGTCCTTTATTTCCTTTAATTTTTTATTATTTTAAATATTTTATTTTTAAAATTAATAAACTAAGGGTATAATTGTCATTTTTTAAAAAAATTGACGAAATAGTGAAAAATAGACATTTTGTGCGTATTTATAGAAGGTTGGGGACCCAGGAGAGTATTAAAAAAATTGGATACCTAATCGATTCTTAACCCAAAGGTGGGGACCTTTTATGAAATTAACCCTATTTTTAATAGCCACATCATTAGCTATCGTTGGTCAATGCGATGAAATAATTATATAGTGATCTGGTATGAAACAAAATTAAAGTATACTGACCTAAATAACGTGAATTAAAGTACACCGACACAATTGACAATTGACTAGAAGTGGAGTGACCCCAAATGAAAAGAATCCATGTTATGTTTTTGTCAGTTCAAGTTCACAAGAAATTCTATGTCATCTAATTTAGTCACAAGTTCCCGAGTGCACATGTAATATGCATTTATTTTCCGAAGCTAAAAAAATGCCCTCGTTATTATGGAGATATCTATCTATATATAATGGGAAACTAGTCTGTGATACAAATGTACCGTAGTTTACCCGCCCAAATTGATAAAAATGTGGGTATAATTGACTTTTTCAATTATGTTGGGTAAATATGCGGTAACATCCTTCTTTTCTCAGTACATATACTATATAGCTTGATTAGGTTGGTAATGTTTTTAATTAACACGTAGTTAATTAGTTGTATTTAATATTTTATTTTTTATGGAATCCTAATTAGTGGCCCATTTCTTTTCCTTTTTCTTGGTTCTTTCCATCTGCAGCATCAATTACCTTTATCATTTGTGTATTTCATCACGGAAAAGAAGATGTTGAACAAATATCTGAGCATTTCATCGATTACCTTTTTCATTTGTGAATTCATTATCCAGATCTCTCGACTCTCTCTCCTCTAGTATGAACACAGCAGGTATGGGTCATCGATTTAGGGTTTTTTGTCATGGCAATCTTCCTCCACTAAATCTGATTTGATAGCAAAAATCTGATTGGCCGTCATTGTTAAATAGGTTCAAATGTTAAGGTATATGATTAGATTTCAGTAACATCACGAAATTTGATAGCTTCATAAGCTTATGAGAAAACAAATATTCAAGAAATTTCATTCACCTAAAGTCACCAAATTCAATTTTTAACTAACTCATTTATATTATAGTATTTCTGGACAAATAGTTATGAGTATTTGAATTAGATGGTGTTCTTACTTTACTTTTGATTTTACCTTTTTTTTTTATCTTAATAATCATTTACTCTTTCTAAGTTGATTGTAATATGAATTAGATGGTGTTCTTACTTTACTTTTGATTTTACCTTTTTTTTTTTATCTTAATAATCATATATTTTTTCTAAGTTGATTGTAATTTTAAGTGATAAATTTGACTATTCTCAATTGATTAGTTATGATTTAACTATATATAAATAATTATGTCAAACATATTATAAGTACTAGATTCTCACCCGTGCGTTGCACGGGAAAATTATGTATCAAATTATTTAGAAAAAAATAATATGAATTTTTTTTTTGAACGGTTAACTTTTATAAGGTCATATTACCCAATAAATTTTACTTTAAAATCAATAACAAAATTGAAAAAATCAAATAGATAGAATAAGAAAACTGAGTACAAGAAGATAACTTGCCAAATTCATTCTCATGTACAGTTATATATATTTTGTTAATTTATTCTCGCACTATTTTCTTAACTCAATGTCGTTAGTCATAGACACACAACCTCCACCATCTTCTTGGCCTCTGAAACTAAATTAGATACAATTAGAAGACCCACTTTGAATAAAACAAACAAACTCCACTAGATATAGTTAAAAGAAAATAATTGTTCATTTCCTCAATGTTGCTAGCCGTAAACCCGCTCCGTCACGAAATGCAATTTTGCAACCATATATAAGTAGTGAGAAATCCTCCACTGGCTGATTCAATTTTGTAGTCACATCCTATTCGGTGGACTTAAGTCATAAATTTCTTGCAAAAAGTCATGGTTAGAATTTTAGTGTTTAGTATTCTATTCGTTAAAATAAAATTGAAAAAAAATATAAATATATTTAAATTGACTAATAAATGGGTAATATGAATTACATCCCGACCTGTCCCCAATTTAACTGAGAATGGGAAAAAAATTTTTTGATGGGTAAGTTAACAGGCGTAGCATACCCGATCCCGACCCACGTCTTGTCATTCTTATACCTCAAAAAAATTAAATATTTATTTTTCTCTGTGACTATACTGTGAGGGGAATTTTATAAACTATGAAACGTTAATTAAATCATATTTTTTATATACAAAAAAGTAATATAATAACGACTCGATTTAAAAGTATATAAGAAATAATTAAAAATTAATGTATCAGCTGAAAAGTAAATAGTCTAATACAAATTAAGAAATATTTTCCAAATAAAATATATATTAAAAAAATTTGTATATGGAAATTTTACCGTTAAGTTTATTTTAAGAAATTTGTATATGCTCAACCTATCTAATTTTCTCATTTATTAGAATTCACTTTATTGATAAGAAATATATGACTTTTTTTTTTTGGGCTGTAATTGTTTATGTAGTGCAAGAAATTGTTCAACATATTATTAATTTTTTTTTTGTGAGAAGTAAAAAAGAAAACTTCATGAGCATTTCAAATCATTCTTAATACACCCAACAATGAGATCGGGAGATGATCTTTTGACACCCGAGAAAGATAAAAATGTTTTTAAAAATAATAAAAATGTAAAGTACTTTTAAAGTTTTTTAAGAAAAAGTCCTACAAAATCTTTAATAAAAGTATATATATAGAGTATTTCACAAAATGTCGACAATCCATAAAAGTTATATAATATTCTATATATTCATCCACATAAAAAGAATTCATAAAAGTGTTCAAAAACTCCAAATGAATACACCCCATTAGTGTTTCTAGCAAATTCATTATTAACTTTTTAAAATTCTCTCTCTTTTTCATACATATATTGTTTTAGTATAAAATTTTACCGACTTCATCAAATATTCTCATATAAAACTCATATATAACACTAAGTTCCCAATAATTTTTTCTTCTAATTTACTAATTTATTATGGGAATAAAAATAAATCCATACATATACTATGACTCGGGGGCCGATTTATACGGTTCGACTCAGGACTCTAAAATTTAATATTCGACACTAGAGTTGTCTATACGACGTGTACTTTGTTAGCAACTCCTCAAACAGTTGCTACTTGCTAAACAATAGTTGTAAAGACCTTTCTTGCGCATAATAGTGTCATATTAAAAGAGTTCTAGATTGTCTTGGTAGTATGTATAACACGTTGACAACTACCAAAAATACCAGCATGAGCAAATTGTGCTTAATTACATTTAAAACAAACTAATGTTAAAATGTAAGGTCTGAATGAGAGAAAAAAAAAGTAATATGATAATTTCTTCCCACTCTAAGTGGCCACATAAGCTCTGGGAACTTGAGGGCTATAATATATGTCTAAGCCATTCATGAGTTTACCCCGATTAGCAAAACTACTTAGGAATTCACTTTCATTTGACATGGCCGTGAAAATTTAAACGCACATAACTTAATGCATCTACTCCAATCTAGTACCGTGCTCTGATGCCATTAAGTCCTACTTTACTCTTCCATTTCTTATTAGGATATTTGTTAGTTTTAAGTTTCTACAAGAGTCTCTCCATTTGTAGGCATTTTTCACAATATGAGCGATATCCTTACAATCACTATCAAAGTATGATGGGGACAACGACTGAAGAAGAGTTTGTGCGTGGGTGGGGACAACGACTGAAGAAGAGTTTGTGCGTCTATGAAAGTCGTTAAGTTCATCTCCATTAATTTCATGGCTTGGTAAGTTCTACGTTCATCCATCCATGGTATGATGGTTCGAGTTGCCCCGCCTGCTGAGAGTCAGATTTCTTGTGTGTAGGCGACCAAAAATCGACGAATCAAACATTGCAATAATATTTCACAAAATCTATCCAATATCAAAGGATGGCAGAATACATTTGAAAACCCGAAACCTGTGAGGACCCGCCCCGTTTTCCAATGGGATGAGGATGGGTTATGAGGTTGTGCCCTGAATCGTTAGTAGGGGCAGGGACGGGTTTTGGTTGCCCTGCCCCGAAACCCAGTTAATATTAAAATAATCATATTATTATATAATAAAAAAATTTAAGTTAGTATAACATTGTGAGGGCTCAAACCCCTCAACCTCTACTAACACAACCCAAGCCTTAACCACTTGTGCTAATTTTTTTGACAAGTACTTATTTCTAAATAGTGTTTTTTATAGGGCCTGTTTAAAAAAAAAAATGAAAACGGGGCAGAGAACGGAGACTTTCCCCATCCCCGCCCCGATGCAAAAGGGGATTTTTTTGGGGGGGGGGGAGGGGTAAAAGTAAACGGGACGGGGTTGGAGATCGCCAAACCTGATCCCGCCCTACCGGTTGCCATCCCTACCAATATCCCTTATTTCTCAAAAATTCTAGGGAGACTCCATGACATGCCCCCCTGATTGGGGGGGAACCAGGGGCCCCTGATTCCCCCCAATCAGGGGCTTACACGTCAGGGAGTACTCCCCTCTCACTAGAAGCACTCATTATTTCTATCTATATCTAAAAAATTGGATAAATTGCAGATAATTTTCTCAAGTATGCCACTCATGTCATGTGTATAACCGAGCACATGCTATTAGCTAGTGCTCTATCGTCCTGGATTGATCAATTGAGTAATTATCCAAATCAGTACTAGCTATTTTGCTTCGTTCATCTTGTGCAAGTGTAGTTATAATTGAGCTTAACATATACAATTTCTTACTCATATTTCTGTAAATATCTAAGATAGAATTAGAAGGGCCCCTGATTCCCCCCAATCAGGGCTTACACATTAGGGAGTACTGTCCCTAAGGGGAGAGTATTCCTCTATCTAGAAGCACTCCTTATTTCTGCCTATATCTAAAAAATTGGATGAATTGCAGATAATTTTCTCAAGTCTGCCACTCATGTCATGTATGTAACCGAGCACATGCTATTAGCTAGTGCTCTATCGTCCTGGATTGATCAATCGAGTAATTATCCAAATCAGTACTGGCTATTTTGCTTCGTTCATCTCGTGCAAGTGTAGTTATAATTGAGCTTGACATATGCAATTTCTTACTCGTATATCTGTAAATATCTAAGATAGAATTAGAAGGGCGGTGCATAAGACTAGTATTTGTTAACTGGCTGTTACAACAGAGGCTCTACAAAGTGGACAAGTTGAATGTGATTGAAGCCAATGGTGGATGCAATCTACATGAAACACATGCTTGCACGATACCACTTGAAGCAATTCTTCTTTCATCTCAAATTCTCCCAGGCACACACAACACCTGAAATTTTAGTTTCAATATTTAACACTCACATATAATAATAATAATAATAAGTAAATAAATAAAATTAACATGACTTTCCAGGCAGTCAAGCACAGATGAACCAAAAACTTAAATATGATTCTGTCGTTTATGGAACAATAATGTAACAAATAATGCAATATATATATATATATATATACACACACACACACACTATGCACAAGTCTCCCATACTCCATTTTCACAAATTCTACTTATATTTTGTGTTGGAAAGAGAATGTTGACATATATGGAAGCTCTTAGATAGACTATTCTAATGAAATATCTAGCATAAATTGAGTTAATTAATATAACAAGGGAAACCCAACAAGCAATTATTGAAAACATAACTCAAGTGAAAATAGTAGTACCGCACACTTTCACTTTAGACAAGATCACGCTTCATTAATAAACTAGAGAATCCCGACAAATAATTATATGTTTATACTCGCTGTCACACTATAAGATTGTTCTAAATTTTATAAAAATTAAGAAAAAGTTAATTAGATTGGAAAAATAGAATTTAACAATATTTTCTTAACATACCAGCCCTTCATTTACTTATTATTTCATCTTAATAGTGTTATTTCATTGATAAAAGTGTATATGAAATTAGGATATATATAAAAAAAATTAAAATTCCACGGGACTACATTTTAATGAAGTAAGTAGCCTATCATTTGAGATAGACGAGAAGGGAATACGAATCTATTTTAAAAGGACGGAGGGGGTAATAGATTACTGCAAAATCAAGGCAGAGTGCGATATGCTAATTTTCATGTCTTGCAAGTGGATAAATTCCAACCCTCCTAAAGCTACAATATTAATCATCATTGAACAAGAGAATATCAACATGGCCTTCTAGTGGGTTTAGGGACATCTCCTTTTTCTAGGACACTTTTTAGGTCTAAAATTCCCTTCAATAATCAACCTTAATATTCCATTTACTTAGTCTCCAAACATATATTTCATGATCAATGCATTAACACATGATTAATGATCATTATTATCAACAAAAGTTTACAATTATTTAAGAAAATTATATATGCAATAGTAGTTAATAACTTACAGTGAATCCCTTGCTTTTAGGTATTCATCAAACAAGATGGTCGAAAGCTGGTTTTTCAGCTCCCCCTTCAAATCCGAATCATATGACTGGAGACGCAAAACATAAATAATCAGATCAATTGGTTGAGAGCTTGAGTCTTGTTGTGATGCCCCAGTCAAGAAATAACAACTTAAACTATTAGACGAAGTGGTGGGGTTCAAGAAACTTGAAACATATGATGCATGGAACTTGAGAGCATAAAGATGGGGAGTAGAAGAGGAGAGGTTTGTTCTTACCGTTGTAAGGTGAGGTCTGGCGTCGTTAATAGTTCTTGGGAGAATCGGTGGGGTAGATGCTAAGTTCGAAGCACGGCGCTTGAGGTAGAACAAGTAGAACAAAAGAAATAGAATGATCGAAAAGAGTATCGGAATCGAGAATATAAAAGCTTGGTAAAGCTTAAGTTGAATTGCTTGAGGGTATTGGTGTGAAGGGGTTGAAGATTGAGGAGCCTCCATTTACAAAACCCCAAGAAATGATCAGCTTGATATCGTAAACCAATACAGGGACTGATACTTATGTAATGCTTCCAGCACTAAGTACTATCTGAGATAATGAAAAGTAATATAATGTAATGCAACTTTAGTAATAAATAAGTAATAATATGCCTGGAAAGAACTTTTGAAGATCAGGCAATATATTCCTTGTTCTTCCATTTTGGTGGACGAGACAATCCCACTAAAAACAATGGTCCCCATAAATCATTCATCCAAATCTCCTATTAATCAAAGCTAATGACATCGACAATAATTGCACGTTTGACGGGCGAAAAAGCGACTAATTGCAATTATCCTTGATCAAAGTGTACGAACATATCATGTAGCGCGTGTTTAGAACAAAGTACTAAGAATAGTGTGATCCCTCTCCTAGACGGAGCCCATTCTTGGGTATATATATGCATCTAGTTGGAGACGGCTTTAGGGGGGAAAGTTAGATGATTGATTGATGGGTACATCAATATCACTATTAGGCCAATTGGGTATATATATGTTTTTGAGAGGTGGGATCATGAAGCAAATCAACTTTAACAACTAGACACGACTTGAAATTGTAAAAGATCACAACTTTTTCCTGACAACTATAAAAATGAAATTCCATCGAATAAAATTAAAGAAAGTTTTCAATCTCTCTTTTCTTGAAAGAGAAGGTATATGGGAAGTCAGGCATAGCCAGGTATTGAAGCCAAGCCTTGAGCAGCATTGTGGGGTACAATGTTTGAAAAAGTGTAGTTGACACATGATGAGATCCAAAACGTGTAGTACAAGCCTCAAGCCTGTATATGTCTTTTCAGACAAAAGATATATATCAGAGCCATTCTTAAGATTATCGTTTTTTAAATGTTCATAATTAACACTACTATAACAAGATATTTTGATTGGCCTACCATAATAGACAACTAACTTCATGGGTTTCTATATCTTTGATGTTGATTGTTGGTGGTGGGTACTAATTCGGATAATGTAGATGAACTTTCACAAAAGATATCAGTTGATCGAGCTTTGTAGTGATGTCACAATCTTCGTCGGCTACTATATACAAAAGTGCACCCTTTTGCAAAATTAATATATACTCCTAGAACCCAAAGGACGCTATACGATCGATACAGCCCAAATGGAAGAAAACAACTATAACCAAAGAGCACTTCTTACACAAATGATAATTTTGCAGCAATAAAGGCCGGCCCCATGAGCACTTGGAAAAAACCCACTTGGTAATGCTTTCTTCTTGATCCCTTACAGTGAACTGCTTGGATTGGGTCTAGTTAGCAGGCAAGTAATTAAAGTAGTCGAAAATTTTCTGACAATCAGTACAGTGACTGTCGTTATAGTTCTCGCGTGGGATGGTGAGTGCCATTAAATTACTACTAAAGTAATTTTAGGTCTTCACTTTCATTAACATATGTACATATTGCCTATTGGTATCACAAAACAAGCACTCTCCTAAATGTCCCACACCTTAAAGCTAACTCTAACTAGTTGTGGGTTCTCGAGTTCAAAGTTGATTCTTAGTGATAATATTACTCTTTTTTTCTTCTTCCTCCTGATGAGGATACAAATTAAAGGCACGCATCATCTTCGTGACCAAGCCATTCGCTCATCGGCCAATGCTGAGTTTACTTTTATTTTGTTGTGTTTCTTTTATGGTACTTTGCAAATTATTTTTAGCACATGATTTCTATTATAAGTTTGTTTCTTTTTCTACTTTTTCTGTTGAGTAATAAAGCACCACATGAAACCTTCTTGCATGAGACGGTATGAAGTTGATTTCGTGCGGTAGAAAAGTTGGAAAATTTTAGGGGAAACTTTAAAAAGTGAGTGTAAAGGAAAAGTCATGAGATATTAGTTTAAAACCAGGATTTGGATGTTTTCAAGTAATAGATGGATGCCTAAAAAATGAGTACTTTCGGGTGCCAGTAAAGGAGGGTTGGCCTGAGGATATTTGGAAATGCAACCACGTGATGTGTATAATATCATCATATATGTAAAAACAACGTAATATAAATAATAGAGAAGAGTCACTGTCGTAAAGTTGTCAAGTGGCTAATATTGACGTAATGATGTGATGTTGCTCAATATATTCTTATATATTGTTTATGAGCCCGATCACAAAGACTATGTATGAGAACTTTCTTGAATTATTATGCATAAAAACCAAAGGAGAAAGTAGAATTCAACCCCACACGCATCAACGAAATAATTCTGAACTTAATTCAAAATTACGGGTTACAAATGCATAGAATTAAAAAAAAAATCTAAAATATCAAAAAGAAAAAAAAACTCACAATGAAAAAGGTTTCACATTTAATAATGAAATTTTAATAGTATAAAGGTCGTATTAGTCGCTAAAAGGTGCCAAGAAAATGTTTTAAGCAAACAATTTTCGTATTTGAGCGGCAGACTAAATCTTCCTTCCCCCCCCCCCGGGGGGGGGGGGAATAGTGACTGAAAAGAAACAAATAAGAATTGGTGGTGGATTAGTGGTGGGGGTGGTAGTTTTGTGGGTGTGGTGGAATTAAGGCAATGGTGGTGGCTGGTTAAATTTGTGTTCTTTTTATTTTAAGTTTTTATTTGAGTTATGACTAAATTGGTAAATTAGTTGTGAGGTATTTATAAAAAATATATTTAACTAAACTAGTGGTGTTTGTATAATGTGGCGTAATAAATAATTTTTGTGGTGATAATATAACCACCCTAATGATAATAAAGTGATTGGATTGAGAGGGAGGGACATATGAGATTGTAGGAAACATTGTTCTGAGTAAAAACTCTAAGAGCATTTTCAATGTATAATTTGTTGGCATTATATTGTCCCTTAGAAGAGAGGGAAACACAAAACAAAATTGAGTAGTCCATATTTTCCTATATATTTTCTTTTAATTTTTTATTCTCTTTTCAATTGTTTTTGTCTCATTTAACGTGCTGTTTCGTCAGTTTGCATAATCATTTCAAAACATCATTCTATATCTAGATATCTTCTACTATTATTTTATCACTAGATTTTTTTACCCGTGCGTTGTACAGGTGAATCTAGACATTATGTTATAAATAAAATACAATATACCAATTGCATTGTATAAAATTACAAATTGATATGAGAATTACAATTCACCATGAGATATTTATAGTAAAATGCCTGAGTTTATAATTTTGGTATCCTCCAAACACATCGTGTAAGTTCACATGTCCAACCTATATAAAGTTGTAATAATTAGTAGTGAAGTAAGTAGAGATGACAATTTGACACACATCGACCCTGAAACCCGTGGAGACATGCCCCTAATAGGATAGATCCACCATGCCTAATCGGAGCAAAATGACGGGTATGGGACATTGTCTGCCCCACAGTGGGTCCAGGGCGGGTGCAAGTCAAGTTAAACTCTCCTCATAGACACATGACTCACCAAGTATTTTCTTTTTTTTTATTTTTAATAAATTTAATTCTAAAAATGTGTAAAAATTATTAGAGATGACAATTTGACTTATCGACCCATAAATTTGTGGCAATTTATTTTTATTTTTTGTTATACTATTTTTTGGAAAGGATTTTTTTATCGAATTAAAAGAATCATTTATTATATTAATTAATATTGGGAACTTTAAAATTATAAATAAATGTTTTATTTTATTCTACGTTCATCAATTAATAATCCGTTGTAAATAACATTAATTGAAATGGGAAAAAAATTCATGAATCCTTTCGTGGGTCATGGTGGCACTCTACCCCACCCCATGACTCGACATATCTTGACCCACCCTATAAATATTAGACAAAGACGTGTTTGCGTAACAAAAATAATAAATATACAGTTTTGTTTTAGTATTTGCGTTGAATTAATATTTTATTAATACTATATTCCTATTATATACTCGATTAATGTTTTATTATATTTCATTTTTAAACCATCTAACTTATTTTATATTATTAGTTAACAGTCTAATAATATGTATCGGGTATGTACATATTTGTATTCACTAGATAACTGTTTAGATAAAAAATTTTATAGTCATGAGAAACTACCCTCCGATGTACCCTTTTATGAGTAAAATTCAAAATTGATAATTATAATTAAAATATTAAATGGAGATATATTTAAAAAAATGCAAGAGATCTTAGACTTTTAAAATAAAGGGAGACCATATATGTGGGATATCATGAAAAGGAAAATAAGATCAGATAATGAGGGAGTAATTTTTTTATACAGTTCCTTTTCTTCTTATGAATTTCATATCTCTTTGTTTACAAAATTTTCTCTAAAATTCATTATTATCTTCGTCAAATTAAAATATCTTTAAATTAGTATTCAATCTATACATTGCATCAGGAGATAAATTCCCAATATTTCATATAAAAAAATTCATTACATAAATTGTAAAAAACAGTGAATGATCACAATATCATAATTCAATCAAATAAACTAACAAAATAAATTTAGTCGATATTTGGAAGGCTTCACATCTATAGAGAAAAAATATTAAGAAAATAAATTTTTTACATCCTCTACAACATAATCGTCACAACATAAACGATATAGAAACAGCGATTAAAAAATAATCGCAAAGATTTTTAAGTTAGATTATAAATGTTAAAAAGAATAAAACTTATCCGTATATTATTATGACAGAATTATATTATGTGTCTTTTAGCTATTGGTATGATGTAAATAAAGATATTTTTATTGCACAAAAAAGAGAATAAATCAGTTGATTTACCCTAGGTTATTATGAACTAAGTTTCCATTTATAATATAAGTTGTTTTGAAATAAGTTCCTAAGTTATTTTGAAATAAATTTTGGGTTTTATATTATCAAGGACTCTGGAAAAGAAAATTTGAAAATCAAACAAAAATAAATAAATAAATAAAGATAATACTAGATAATTAGTTTATAATGCCTTCATTTTCAAATAATTCAATAGCAGGAAGAATAATTTTAAAAAATACTAATCCATAAGAAATTGAATAGTTACTCGCCATCAAATTAACATCGGTAGCGGATAATAAAAAAATATAAAAACTCATAATTATATATAAATGCTAAAAAAAAGGAAAGAAATGAGCAAACTAAACTAAAAAGGAATATAAAAACTAATAAACTAATATAAATTATTGAAAACTCGTGCTGAATAACTAAATAAGAAAAATTTAAATTTTAAAACTTGAAAATGAGGCTTATAAGATTTTCAATTTTTTTTTCTAATTTTGTTTTAATATAGGAGTTTCTTTTTGTATTATCTAGATTAGTGAGTTAACTTTGCGTTGACAAAACTTGTATATTGACAAAACTATACTAATTTCAAATTCTTCTATATTTAGAAGACTTTTTATTAAGAAACCCGATCATGGAGATCAATAGTGGCTGAGTTTTAATTTCTTTAATAGAAAAATATTTTTTCTTATTTACAGATCTAGAGTTTTATGCATGTCAAATAGCAATGTAAAATTTTTGTAATCAATAATTTAAAAATTTTATTCAATTGGAACAACAGTAAAAAACAATGCTTAAAACTTAATTCCCCATGCCCTGTAACAACCGCGGCAGGATGCACAAATATATACAATCACTACACCTGTATATAATATATAAAAGTGATACATAAACTATCACAATCTTGAAAAATTTAATTCAACTTTATGATTTCCATGCAATGTACGACGCTAAATAATAATATATAATAATATAAATTGTAATAATAGAAAAGTGATATTTTTGGGGTTTGATTTTCATAGATTCAAGGACGTTAAAAAAGGAAAATTTGAAAATTATATGAAGATAAAATTTTGTGATTTTAGAAAGGGAGGAATTATGGAATCAATTTTGAAAAAGTGTGCAACATCATGATGATGTCAGCAAAATTATAGGCGAGAAAATTACAATTGAGAATCCAAATCTACTTGAAAACTCTTGTATTATATATTACATGATATGATGATTATGTCTAAATTCGTTAGTACCTCTGTCCTCTTTTTCATACACTTATTTTCTTTAATCTTCAATTGGAATAAGCTTCTCTCTCTCTCTCTCAAAACCCCAAGACTCTATAGATTAAAACAATGATATATTGATTTAAAAATGATATGATATGTATGAAAATATAATACTGCTAAATGTTTTGTGTATACATATTATGGTTTTTTTTATTTTTTTATTTTTATTTTTTAATTTTTTTAACACTTGTAGCATTGTTCTAACGAGCAAATAGTGACAATGATAGCACAAAGTAAGGAAAAAGACAAGCCTTCCACTCAAATAGGGTGAGGCTTGCGGTTGGGCGAACTTTGAACGTTGTTCTTTTATCCTGTCCTTCTTTTAAACTTTTTAAATTTTAATTTTATGTTCTGAGTTATTCATAAGCTTCTATCAATTACCTTTAGTTCGATCGAGTCACTTGGGTTTTTATTTTAGAGGGGAGAATTCAGAGTTTCATTGAGTTTTGGGTTTTCACTTTTTCATTAGTGGAAATTAGTCGAAACCCACCCATTGACTATTATAATTTGATTAATACTCTTAATTGTAATTATTTTGGTCTTTGTAATAGTTATTGAAAACAAATTACAAAAATACTTAGATTAATATAATTTTGGAAAAATAAAAGAACAGAAAACATTAAAAAATATATAAAATAATAATAATTAATGCATATATTAAAAATAAGACTCTTACCTTAATTAAAACTCACTCATTCTCTTTCATCTCTAATTATCATCAATTACAATCGTCATCTGCCATATCCTCAAACACAACGTCGACTTCTTCAACACTAAGAGCATAATCAAAGGAGGAAAAACTTCTATTCTTCGAATTATTACATATAATCTGCTTTTTCATTCCTTTTCGTCCCATGTAATTTACTACATTACTATGTAATTTATTACATATTACATTGTGTCATCATTCATGATATATTGTTGATACATTGTGTCATTCTTTTTCCGACCAATGTAATTTATTACATTACTATGTTTTTTATTACACAATGTACATTACCGTGTAATTTATTACACATTACAACGTGTCATCATTTATGATATATTATTGCTATATTGTGTCATTCTTTTTTCGACCCATGTAATTTACTATATTACCATATAATTTAATACACATACTAAAAATAAGACTCTTACCTTAATTAAAACTCCCTCGTCCTCTTTCATTACCAAAAAAATAAAAAATAAGAAAAATCAATGCAAATATTAAAAATAGGGCTCTTACCTTAATTAAAACTCTATCATTCTATTTCATCTTTAATTATCGTTAGTTACAACTGTCCTATCACATCTCCTCAAATACCACGTCGACTTCAACACCAAGAGTAGAATCAAAGGAGAAAAAACTTTTATTTTTCGAATTATTACATATAATCTGCTTTTCATTCCTTTTTTGACCTATATAATTCACTACATTACTATGTAATTTATGACATATTACATTGTGTTATCGTTCATGATATATTGTTGATACATTGTGTCATTCTTTTTCTGACCTATGTAATTTACTATATTACCATGTAATTTATTACACAATGTACATTAACGTGTAATTTATTACGCATTATATTGTGTCATGATTTATGATATATTGTTGATATATTGTGTCATTCTTTTTTCTACCCATGTAATTTATTACACATTACATTACCAAGCACTTACACCATTGAACTAAGAAATTCCTGACACTATTACCAACGTTACTAAGCTTGAGAGCTTCTCGATTCACGCCACAGAATCCAAAGGAGGAAGAATCAAGAGAGAGACGAAACCTTCAAATTAGGGATTATTATACGCAAATATACACAAATGGGAAGTTACCAGGATAGAGACAATAATAATAAAATAAAAAATGCGTTGAAGTCGACGTAGTGTGATACTGTTCCCCTGATTGTTCTTATGAAATTATTAGAAGTTTTTCCTCCTTCGATTTAGCTCTTTGTGTTGAAGTTGAAGTGGTATTTGAGGAGATGAAGAGGACGGTTGTAACTGATGACAATTTGAGATGAGAGAAAATATGGGAGTTTTAATTAAGGTAGGAGTCTTATTTTTAATATTTGCATTGATTTTTTTTGAGTAATTTGTTTAATGTTTTCCCTTTTTTAATTTTTTCCAAAATATTATTAATGTAAGTATTTTTACAATTTATTTTCAATAACTAATACAAAGACCAAAATAGTTACAATTGAGAGTATTTATCTAATTTATTACAAATTTTACTACTTATATATAAAATTCCCTTTTGATTATTTGATTCCATTTCAAGTCTTAGAGTTCGGTACATGAGAATTGTTGCACATTCTTGTCAAATACCTAATAGATCTATCATTTAAATTGTTATTTCTCGAATTCAATAAAGGTTCATGCAACTATTTGTTTTCAGTTGATAAGGAAGATTAAGAAAATAAAGAATAGCAATAAAAATTAACTCAAAAATTAATTGGATAAAAGTCAATCAAGAAAACAAGACTAGATAGAGTCCCGACTGTGTCACATTGTTTGTCTTAATATTAGATTTAAGTTACACATAATAATTGAAAGACCTAAGAAAGAATTAAACACATAACCAACTAGTTTATTTATTTATTAAGAAAGAAACACATAACCAAGTAATTAGTTCTTGAAAAAGATGAAGACATTTTGTACCAAACTTCTCCATATTTAAATCTGAAAAGATGCCAAGTCTCGTTAAGTTTCTTATGTTTTTCTCCCAAAAACAATAGTTTTTTTTTTTTGGGTATTTTGTAACTCCTTTTTTTATTTTTATTTTTTATTTTATTTTTGGTACATTGTAACTCTCTTTTATTTATGTTGAAAACATGTATTTATACAAAGTCTTCAAATCCCTCTCAAATTGGCATAAAATCGTGCACCAAAAAGATACCGAATTGGGTCAAAGCTGACTAGAGAATGAAAATTGATTTTTCTGTCCGAGAACTGGTACCCACACAGTACAAGTTAGGGTAAGTCCTTAGGGCAAAAATCCCTAGGTAACAGTCAAAATCCGTCGGAAAAGTGTGTTGCCGACGGGGAAATAATGGTCGGAAAATCTGTTGGAAATCGCCTTGTCAGTGATTTCAGAAGGAGCCGTCGGTAATCACTGACGGCTAAACTTTGTTGGTAATTTCCGATGGCTTCTGCTTGCCGTCGGTAAATTCCGACAACCGTTAGATTCCGTCGGTAAATACCGACTGAAAGTCTATCCGTCGATGATTACCGACGAACGACGTAACCTATTGAAAAATAATAATTAATAATTTTAAAGCGATCCTACTTACCCTTTTACCAGACCCGAGCCCATACCCGGCAACCCACTCATGCTACCCGACCCACATATGTAATGAAACTTAATTTCTCACCATTGTTGTAAAAGGGAGGGTTCGAACCCCTTACCTCAAGGTTGGGAGGAGAGTTCCTAGCCGCTGGGTCATTATTCATTCTTGTTTCTTATTTGCATGTATAATATATTTAATATATATTCTATAGTTTTTGTAATTTAAAAAATAAATAATATTATTGCACATTAAAAATTTATACACTCTTTACATTAATTTCTATGTTTTTCACTTTAAAATATATAATTATTTGCAAATTATGAGTTTGAAACAATGATTGTTTTATCAGTAATTAAAATTTTATATAAAAATGTTTAAGATGATTAAAAATTTTATACACATAGTTTAAAAAAAAGTGACTTATATTACACATTTTTCTGTATCATTAAATACTTATTTCGCTATTTTTTTAGGGAATATTTATTTCACTACTTAATCGTTAAAAGTAGAAAAATTTGGATAACATATTTTGATGAATAATTTTGATGTATGTAATTTTATATATCAATGCAAAATTATATAAATCACATCGACAGAGTAATTTTAACAAAGAAAGTATAAAAAAGTTAAAGAATAAATTACAAACTGTTAAATTTCTTAAATTAAAACATATATGTATTTCACCACATCATTTATTAATTCTTAGAAATTATTGAAAAAATATTGATTATTTCCGACGGCCAAAAAACCGGTCAGAGATTGCCGGCTGCACGAAAAACCGGTCGGAAATGGCTAACAGTAGGTCAAATCCGTCAATAATTTTTGACGATCAAATGATACTGTCGGTACTTACCGACAGTTGTGTGGTGTCCGTCGGTACTTAGCGACGGCCGTTGGCTGCCGTCAGTAATGACCAACGGTTTACGGTTGCCATCGGGAAATACCGGTGAGTCTTGCAGATGTCAGAAACTATCGACGACTTAACTGTTTTGTCAGAGTTTACCGACGGACCGTCGGTATTTACTCACAGCCTGGCCAAGTCGTCGATATTTTTTGACGGCAACTCTTACCGTCGGTAATTACTGACGGATTGCCTTTCGTCAGAATTACCGACGGATTGACATTTGTCAGAATTTTGCCATCGGTATGGACGTTTTTTCTTGTAGGAGAGGTAATTAAGCCTCAAGATCCCAATTTCACTTCCAGGTACGCACATAATGGCAATGAGCGTGGCCGCGATAAGTACTTTTCAGCTTTTCTTTTTGATCCCTACTAATTTGCACTGCAAGTTTTGTACTTTAATTGGGCATGATTCCAATTCTTATCTTCTGTTTTTATTGCAAATTGATTATTGAAATTTGTAATCTTTACAAATCTTGTCATTTTATCCTTCTTTTCTTTATCAATTGCTCGAATCAAATTGGACTCTACAAAACAAAACAAAAGTAAATAGAAAAGCATTTAATGAAACTAATAAATTACATATATATTTTTTTAATAATATAAATTACATATTTAGTGGTTACAGTAAGTGTATAAATTGCACAATTAATGTTGCTAATATTACCTCTTTTGTTCTAGTGATATTATTATACTACTCCAAGTCTCTAATATATAATTTATGTTTTTAATAATTTGTGCTCGTGGATTGTAAGAGTGTGTAACTAATCAGTAAATATGCTTAGACAAAACGTATATAAGACCAAATTCTTCAATATATCAGGTAAACATAAAATCATTTGAAAAAGAAACCATCATTTTATCGCTTACATTTCATTAATAGGTGTGACGGGTACAAAGGAGCCATACATGGAATGCATACATTTAAAGAGTCAATGAACTTCTTTGTCCACAGATAGGGTGTTGCCTTGCAAAGATATGATGATGCAAGTTTACAATTTTAATTTTAATTTTAATTTATTATTATTCAAAAGTCAATGAAATTTATATTTTACTCGATTTCATCTCACAAAGATATTCTAATATTTATTTTTACACAGATAAGAAATGGTGGTTAGGGGTTATTTGAACCTCTTTATTTTCCCCTTTTATAAATTCACCTACCATGATTTGACTGTTGATTTGACAACTACTTAACAATCACTACAAATTTTAAATTTCAATTAAATCCCCATCATTCATTTATACTCATTATAAATTCCCTTTATAAATTGAAAAATAAAGAGCTTCAATTAATATAGTTAAAACATTAAATTTTACCCGTATTTTTCCATCTATACCTTTATGTCTTATTAATTATTTGAAATTATACTTTCGATATGTAGGCAGTAGATGTAGAGTAATAACAATACATTAACTAGGGACATATATGAAAATGAAAAATTAAATAGTTCAATATGATAAGCAGACTATCTTTTTAGAACGGATGAAAATAATATACTGAATTATCTTTGTAGAATAGAGGAAGTAATATTTTATTCTTAGAGTATACGAGTTGCCATTATTGGAGATTTTGTCCATCAGAAGACCCATTACATGGGTACATCATGCTCACAATAAAATGATGAAGGGAAGAACTTGAATTATTAACCAATAAAGCAGGAAATCTAATATGCTTATTTATTTATTTATTTAGTTATTTATTTATTTACGAAATAAAGATAATTTACCCAAATTTTCTAATAAGGTTTAATCCCATGCATAGAGTGAGACATCGACTTGCCAATTTGTCAAATTGACAAACAGGCGACCTGGTACAAGTGGTAAAAAAAAAAAATACATTTAGTTGTGATTTTTTTATCCAAGCTTTTATTTTTAATAAAAATTGCGTGATGTAATAGAGTATCCCTACAATATAAAAAGAGGAGACATGAAATTTCACTGTTTCGTCATCTGTTTCTCTACTGACTACTCCTGTTCATAAGTCGTAACCTACCATACAATGGTGACGATTTTTTTCTATTTCTATTTCTATTTTCCCCTATATTTTTTCACCTATCAGTTAGCAATCACATGACCTCTTGATTCCATGTGCTATTCTACATCCTATCTTACAATCCCTAAAAATTTATTAATTTTTCTTGTGAATGATTGATTTTTCGGTTTGGATTTTTTTCCTTCATCTTTCTTCCATTTTTTTTTGAAGGAAGGAATCTTTCTTCCGTTTTTCCTAATTGTCACGGATAAGTTATTTTTCCTCGAGCAATTCTAGGGGGACATGAAAATGAGACATTATTAGGTGAATTCTCATGTAACACACATTCATTGGGTAATAATTACATGGCTAGTTTTTCATCATCCAATACAAGTATGCCACATATGAATGTCACCTTAGAATGTCTTATTTTCATGTCTCCCTAGAATTTCTCTTTTTCCTCTCATCCCTTTACTTAATCTCATGTCAATCTACCGCAGCCGTAAATGCGAAAATCGTCCCGAATTTGGCAATTTCCGACGAGTTCTAAAGATGTGGAGTCAACCAATTTTCTTTTGTGTTTGGAATTCTTTTGTGGTGTTTTTTATTTTGCACGCTGTGGGAATGTTAGATATGGAACAATTAGGAGCTAAAGGGTGGTTCAAGTCCACTATGATATTCCTCCCTGAAATTCCCCCAATCACTATTATATAAAAAGTGGAATCTACGTAAGACATTTGGATTTTACCTTTGCCTTTAATTTTTTTCTTTAATTCCTATATTATCCATCGCCTTTATTTCACCACATTTATTCACTCCATTACTACACTCGAATAGTTTATTTTATTTTGTCCATTATCTTTATCATACATTTTAATTTAGTATCACTAAAGCCACCCAATCCAATGAAACTTTATTACGTAATCCCAATACTGAGAGACTTGAACTACAGAATTATATCTAGCATCTCATTTTAAAATTTCAAGTAGAAAACAAACTTAATGGGCATCCTTTCCTTTCAACCAATGATAAGTTTTTATTTTTATTATTTTTTTCTCAATTCATAACAATGTGCAAGAATCCCCGTGCACAAAATTTTTAAACACAATATTTTGCTTTATCTAGAGACCATATGTTAACTTTTATATCGACCAATCCGGAATGTGCAAAATAAGATCTCAACGTTAATACTCATATAACGAATGTGCAAGAGTCTCCGTGCACAAAATTCTTGAGCATGAGATTTGCTTTTGTTTTAGAGGTAATATGATAAACTTTATCTCAATCAATCCAAAATGTGCAAAATAAGACCTTAACATTTACAGTCACATGAAAATTAAATAAGATCTCGACGTTAATAATTGTGTAACTTTTTTAGTTAATGCATAGTGGGATCATTTTTTCTTCTTTTGTTTCATATTGCAACTATATGTTATGCGAGTGAGTATGCCTTTTTGACTTGAGATCAATAATAAAGAAGATAGTTTATATTACACTTTCAATTCAAGCCAAGTTTGTAGGCTGGAAATTTAGTGAAATGGAAAGACGTATATATTTGAATCTTGATTATGTTTTAATATGTAAAATTCATGAGTAGAGGTAGTACAATATTGATGTAGATTGTAGTCCACAATGCACTCAACTAGCAAAATAGGATTGCAAATCGAAAACACTCAATGGAAAAAATCCTACAAGATGAAATAAATAGAAACCCTAGACGGGCCAGCAGTCTCTTATTGGGCCGTTCTTACAAAGCAAATAATGAAAATACGAAAAATATGACAAAAATATAGTAAAATGCAGCTTTGACCTGCTAAACGACCTCAAATGCCCAAAATCCATGATATGTTATGGAAAAGCGACAAGTCTTGGTCTTCTCGTCGTGAGCTTTTCGGAATGGTATTACGGGCCAAAATCAGACACCGAATGCAAAAGTTACGAAAAATTGTCAAAACGGTTTAGATAAGCTGATGCCTTGTCTTGTACCATATCATCGACCTTCTCCGCATCATTCCCACTGGGGTTGAAGTGATTCGCCCTTGAATCAGAGGCAGCATGATGCGAGTCCATATATGAACCCTTGATCGATTAGTTAGCATTTCCCAAGAAAGCCAAAAACTCGATTTGTTTGTAGGACTTGTGAAACTTTGCACCCGTGGTTGGAAACAACGAATGCAAACAAGAACTCAAACAAGATTATAAGCCCAAGATAATCTCGCTAGAGACGCGTAATCTCGAATCACCATAAAAAGAACACAATTTTATTGAAAAAGAAATCACATTCTTTTAAAGAGGATGCACAAAGTGCAATAAACCCTAAAATTATCTCAAACTTGAATGATCCTGTTTACAATGAAATAAAGTATTTATATAGCATGTAGAAAACCTAGGTTATTTTAGGAAATACGAAAATACCAAAATGAATTTAAAAAAACAAGGAAATAAGTCAAACGCGCACGTAGCGGCACTGTATGGGCACACCAGACAGTAGGGCACCCGCCCTCGGGTTTCTGCGGAAATTTAGCCAGGCTGTGTGGCTACTTGAGGTCGCACGATGGTTGCTTCTTCTGGCAGCTTCCGTTCCAACATGCGAAACTTTTGGTAGAAAGCCTGGAATTGAGATTTGTAAAATGCGTTGCGCTCCTGACTCGAAAAGCTTTCTTATGACATAGTATAGCCCCATGCAAAAGATTCCCATCACATCGATTTTCCCTAAATTTTTGATGACGTTGTTTTTCACTCGGAATGATTTCTTTGCAAAGGCCACGCCATTAACATCCTCCTCCTTTTCATGGATGTTTTTAGACCTCCATTGTTGTTCCTTAACCCGACTATTAATTTGAATGGTCTTTACTTTGGGCTTCGCATGTTGGTTCGTATCATTCCCTCCCTCTTTTGAAGGATTCATCCTCGAATCTAAGAGAAATTCAGCTTGCCCTCTATGGTTTACCTGCAAAGAAGAAAATTTGGGTTGGGATGTATTAGAAACACTCTTCTTCATTTCAATCCCCAAGTTTTTATTTTTCTTCTTTCCACCATCACAAGCTTTCTTCTTCCCCTCTAACTCCTTTTTTACCAACAATTGATCCACATACTTCTTTAGGAGTCAAAGGCACGAGATCAATAGATTGACCATCTTTCTCAAAATGATAGGAATATTTAAAACCATTAAATAAAACTTTTTGGTCAAAGTGCCATGGTCGTCCTAGAAGTAAGTGAGTGGAAGTGGAATGCATCGGAACGACGTCACAAAGCACCTCATCCCAATGTGTCCCCATAGAAAACTTCAATTTCATCTGCTTTGTGATTTTAATGGCACCACATTCATTCAACCATTGAAGTCTTTATGGATTTGGATGTCGAAAAGTGTGTAATCCCAACTCCTTGACCATAGCCTTACTTGCCACATTTGTACAACTTCCACCATCTATTATGACACAACAATTTTTACCTTTGATGTTGCACCTAGTATGAAACACATTTGTCTCGCTGAGGCTCTTCCTTTTTAACTTCAATTTGTGCTTCTAAAACCTTTGTAGCTACCAAAGATTCAGGAACTGTCATCAATCTATTGGCCTTGGGATCCTCACTGGAGTAACCATCCCCATCCTTGATTTTTAACTTTCCTTTTTCATCACCACTCTCATCTGTCACTACTTCTCCTCATTTAATAACCATTTTTCTTTGGTTTGGACACTCAGCCGCCACATGTCTATAGCCCCGACACTTGAAGCACTATGTGTTTCTATTCCTAATTTGTATCGGAACCATTTTCGCCTTTCCCTTATCCAAAACATCCTCAGTTTTCCTTGGCGCCTCTAATAGCCGCTCAACCTTACTTTGAACTTCTTCAAACCCCAAGGAACATTTTGCCGTTTTCTTCATTTTAATTTGCTTCTCCACTTTAACAGCTTTATACACTAACTCCTCAATCTCGACATAATATTGTAGTTCAACCATATTGGCTATTTCTCGGTTCAACCCACTCAAAAACCTAGCCATCGTAGCCTCCCGATCCTCCACAACATTAGCCCTAATCATTGCAACCTCCATCTCCTTATAGTAATCCTCCACGCTCATAGAACCTTGGGTAAGTGTTTGCAACCTTTGGTATAGTTCCCGGTAATAATGACTAGGAACATACCTTTTACACAATATCCCTTTCAATTCTACCAAAGTCTCTACCAGCCTCTCCTCGTCTCTCCTTCTAGAAGTCACTACTTGATCCCACCAAGTTAATGCATAGTCGGTGAAACCCATGACCACCAATTTTACCTTCTTCAACTCAGAGCAATTGTGGTAATCAAACATTAACTCTACTCGTTTCTCCCATTCCAAGTAGGCCTCCAGGTCACTTTTACCTTGAAAATGTGGGATTTTTAATTTTATATTCCCAAAATTTCTTTCCATGTCATCCCAACCTCTTCGCTCACCTCTAGTATGCCGGTTTCCCCAATAATTTCTCCTATCTTCATCAGGCTCCCAATTAATCCCCTCAATATCACCAAAATCTGATTTATTGCTAGCAACTGGTCTATCCACTCGCCGTCTCCTTTGTCCTTCATTATTTACCCTATGTTGATTTACCCAAACTTCCTCTAATCTACTTATCCTCTCACCCAATCCTGTTATGGATCTTCCCATACTCATATTCATATTCTGCATCTTCCTCTTAAGTTTCTGCATGATATCCATTATCTCTTGATTGTTGGTATTATTATTTTGTCTCACTGTTAAATTATTTTCTGACATAATTTTATGAACAATAAATTATCCGGCACTACAAAATCTCCAAGCAACAATCACACAATCCCACAATCACAAAAATCACCAATTAACAAATTTGACAATGAACCTATTTCCCAATCCACAACAATTAATATAGTTTAATCAAATCCAAATCCCAATCAATCAAATATATATATATTTTCCCTCTTAATTCCAATAATAAAATCAAGTAGGAGCAAGTTTACTGGATATTTGGAGCCCACGCTCTGATACCAATTGTTGCGAGTCTGTATATGAACCCTCGATTGATTAGTTAGCGTTTCCCAAGAAAGCCAAAAACCCGGTTTGTTTGTAGGACTTGTGAAACTTTGCACCCGTGGTTGGAAACAACGAATAAAAGCAAGAACTCGAATAAGATTATAAGCCCAAGATAATCTCGCTATAGACGTGTAATCTCAAATCACCATAAAAAGAACAAGATTTTATTGAAAGAGAAATCAACTTCTCTTAAAGAGGATGTACAAAGTGCAGAAAACCCTAAAATTATCTCAAAACTTGAATGATCTTGTTTACAATGGAATAAAGTGTTTATTTAGCATGTAGACAACCTAGTTTATCTTAGGAAACACGAAAATACCAAAAAGAATTAAAAAAAAGAAAATAAGTCAAACGAGCGCGTTGAGGCATTGTGCTAGTGCACCAGACAGCAGGGCGCCCACCCTCTGGTTTCTACAGAAATTTAACCGGGCTGTGTGGCCGTATGAGGTCGCACGATGGTCATATACTTCTGGCAGCTTCCATTCCAACATGCATAACTTTTGGTAGAAAGCTCGGAATTGAGATTCGTAAAATCCGTTGCGCTCCTAACTCAAAAAGCTTTCCTATGATATAGAATAGCCCCATGCAAAATATTCCCATCACATCGATTTTCCCTGAGGTTTTGATGACGCTGTTTTGTACCTCCGAATGACTTCTTTGCAAAGGCCACGCCATAAACCTCCTCATCTTTTCCATGGATGATTTTAGGCCTCCATTGTTGTTCCTTAACTTGACTATTAATTTCAATGGTCTTTACTTTGGGCTTCGCATGTTGGATCATATCACAGCCTCATCAGAAGAGGAATCACTCTTATAAGGTACAAAATGCTTCGCATTGAAAACATCCACCGTCCAAATATGGCTAGACAGCTTCAAACGATACACATTAGGATTGATTTTCTCAACAATCTCTACAAGACCAATTTTCTTGGATGATAATTTGTTATACTTATGACTGGTATAACGTTCGTAGGGGAGAACAGCCCAGACAAAATCATCAACCTCAAACTCCACGTGACGTCGTCGAATATCAGCTTGTTGTTTATAACGAACCATCGACTCAAGTAGTTGGGCACGAGTCTACACATGAATCTGCTGAAGACTGTCCACAAAATCTACAGCACGACCATATGGACTTGTTTTTCTAGGAAGAGTGAGCAGATCAATTGGCCCTCGAGCATCGAACTATAAACCACCCGAAACGGACTGAACCCGGTACTTCTGTTGACTGCGTAATTGTAAGCAAACTCTGATTGGCTAAGACAACGATCCCACGAACGAATGTTGTCACCCACAAGGCTTCGTAACAAATCACCAAAAGAGCGATTAACTACTTCAGTCTACCCATCTGTCTGAGGATGATACGCACTGCTAAAATTAAATATTGTATTAACTAGTTTCCACAAGTTGCACTAGAAATGACTTGCAAACCTTGTATCCCTGTCCAACACAATAGCGGTAGGCAGCCCATGCAAGCGATACACTTCACAAAAGAATAAAACAGTCACATTAACCACATCAGTCATCTTTTTACACAGTACAAAATGAGCCATTTTGGAAAATCAATCCACAATAACAAAGATGGAATCTTGGTCTCGTTGAGTACGAGGCAGCCCCACAACGAAGTCCATACTAATATCAGTCCAAGGCATATTAGGGATAGGAAGTGGATGGTATAACCTTGCATTTGTAGCTCGTCCTTTTGCAGTCTAAAGGTGTGACATCTGGCCACAAATCTAGAAACCTCCCTGCAAACTGTGGGCTAGAAAAAGGATGTCAAAATTAAAGCCACTGTACGGTCACGTCCGACATGGCCCTCTCCATGATATTCATAAACTATTTTCAAAAGCAGATTACAATTAGGAATTCATAACTAGACACCTTTGAACAAAAATCCCTTTCCAAAACGAATTAGGAACTCTATCCTGTCTGAATTGCTTGCAAAATAGGGCCAAAATATGTATTAGAGCTATAAAGTTTTGCAAAAGTGTCAAAACCCAGAACTGAAAATTGCATGCGCCCCAACAAACTATGACGCCTGCTTAATGCATCTGCCACCCTATTCACAACACTGGATTAATGTTTAAGAACAAAGGTAAATTGCTACAGGCAAGATATCCAAGAGGCATGGCTAGCAGAAACGAAATCTTGAGTGGACAAATGTCTTAATATCTCATGATCACTGTACAAAATGAACTCACGCTAGAAAAGATAAAGCCTCCAGTGCCGAACAGCTTGAACTACTGCGTATAACTCAACATCATAAGTATTATAACGACCACGAGCACCTGCTGGACGACCATCTTGGCTAAGTATTGCACCAACACCTACCTTCAAAGCGTCACAATGTAAAGCGAAAGGCCTGCTAAAGTCTAGAAGAACAGGAATAGGGGCAGACGTTAGGCGTTCCTTAATAGCAAGGAAAGCCTGCTTCGCTTCATCTATCCACTGAAAAGCCGACCTTTTATTGCAGTCTGTCAACGGAGCCATCACAGAACTGAAATGGGGTATAAAACATCGATAAAAAGATGCCAATCCATGAAAACTCCTCACTTCAGTCATGGTATGAGATCGAGGCCACAACTGGATCGCTTCAACCTTAGTGGAATTAACATCTACTCCCACAGCTGAAACAATGTACCCAAAGAATAAAACCCGATCAGTAAAGAAGATTTTTTTCTAGCTGTAAAAAATGAATCCCTTCGTAAAACAGTCAAACCATCCCACAAGTGTTGCACATGCTCATCAAGTGACCGACTATACACAAGTATGTCATCAAAATAAACAACCACGCACTGATCAATAAAAGGCCGCATCGCCTCATTCATGACACGCATAAAAGTGTTAGGCTTGTTGGAAAGCCCAAAAGGCATCACCAGCCAATCGAACAACCCTTTACGAGTCTTAAATGCTGTTTTCCACTCATTTCTTGGCCGAATCCAAATCTGGTGATTACCACTTTTCAAATACAGTTTGGTGAATACAGTAGAACCACCAAACTTGTCAAGTAAATCATCCAACCGTGGGATAGGAAACCGATACCTCACTGTAATACGGTTGATTGCCTGACTATCGACACACATTCGAAAGCTGTCATCTTTTTTTGGGACCAACAAAGCAGGAACAACACATAGGCTAAGACTTTCCCGCATATACCCTTTAGCCAACAATTCTTCAACCTGTCTACGTAACTCCTCATGTTCTACTGGATTTATCCCGTAGTGTGGTCAGTTAGGTAGAGAAGACATTGGAACAAGGTCAATCTGATGCTGGATGTCACATAGAGGAGGAAGTCCATTTGGTACCTCATCTGGAAACATATCAGAGAATTCTTCAAGAATGGTAATAGCTCGAGGAAGAAGTTCTGATATGTCATTCGAAGTCACTTCTATCTATACTAATAGATAAATCACTCCAGCAGACAACATCTCATGTTCAAATAACCCTTAGGTTAGAAGGTGTTTACTGGCCCTATCAGAAGGAGAATGGGACTCATTTGAGGGTAGTAAAACAACCTTCGTTCCATGGAAGTTGGCTTGATTGTCATGTATAACACCCTTATCATACTGCCATGGTCTACCCAATAATATATGACACGTATCCATAGGAATAACGTCACACTAAATTTTATTTTTATAAACAGTACCAATAGACAATGTAACAAGCACTCGAAAGCTCACTGTAATGTCAATACCTTTCTTAAGGCACACCAATGTATAGGGATGCGGGTGTGCCTCCTGTGTTAAACCAAGCTGAGCCATTGCCTCAGAAGAGATGACATTCTCACAGCTTCTCCCATCAATGATGAATTTGCAAACCCTTCCTCCAACGGTACAGGTCGACTAGAATATATTATGACCTTGCAGATCTTCCGATGCTCCTTTCGGGGTAAGACAAAAACGCCTAACCACCAATAATGGCCCAGTATCCCCTTCAAGAACGGCCTCATTTGCAACGCCTATTTCTGGGATGACAGGAGTTGATTCTTCCGTCCCATCTCCTAACAACAAACCAGGATGACCCTGATTATAGTTTGCCGTAGGACACTCAGAGCGTCTATGACCCACACCATCACATCCATAGCAACGCAGACCACCACCACCTCTACCTCCTACATTCAATCCACCCCACGAGAACCATAATTAGTGTTTGTTGTACCTCATCCCCCAGAAGGGCCAAGGGACTGAGAGGTGCCAGAAGATAGGAATGTCAGCTATCCACGCCCACCACCAACAGCATTGTTCACCCCACCTTGATTCATGTCGCAGTTCAATTACTTCTCCAATTGCAAGGCCCGTTGATGAGCTTCAGAAACAGACACTGGGGCTAACACGTTCAACGTGTCCTGAAAGGGCAAGCGTAAGCCACCAATAAACCTAGCCACTATCTAGTCGTCAGATTCCTCAAGATTATTCCGCGTAACCAATTGAAAGAACTCCGTTGCATAAACATCGATAGTCCGAGACCCCTATCTCATGTTTTCTAGCCGCTGGTAAAGATAACATGAATAATTGAAGGGAAGAAAGGCTTCCTTCAGGTGTTTCTTCAATTTACTCCACTCATGGATTTTCACCTTTCCTCTCTGTTCACGGCTCACCTTCAACTGCTGCCGCCATACCATGAAAACGTGTCACCATCAATGACACCCTTTTATCTTTTGGGACCTCCTTGAACTCAAATATCTCATCTACTGCTCAAAGCCAATCTAAAATTTCATCGGCTTCCAATCCTCCACTGAATTCAGGGATTTCTACCTTGAACCCTGATTCCCATTGGTGAGAGTCGCTAGCCACCTTTTGGCATCGCCTCCACGCTTGATGTGAACCAACATCAATAGAACTGACATCATCATCATTGGTTTCCCCCTCCAGAGTGGGAAGGATCGACTGCAGGCACACGGGCACCTGCAGCCCCCTAAACTAGCCAGCGATTTCCATTAACACTGCCACCTGTTTCGTCAACAATTGCATATGTTGTTGTAATTGCTCAATATCGTCTCTCCGATTTGCCTAAACATGTCCTCTGCCTCTTCCTTGTGGCGCCATGACTCTGGCTCTAATACCAACTGATGTAGACCGTAGTCCACAACGCACTCAACTCACAAAATAGGATTGCGATGAAAACACTCAATTTTTACTCAAAGTCAATCAATGGGAAAAACCCTACAAGATGAAATAAATAGAAACCTTAGACAGGCCAACGGTTCCTTAGTGTACCATGCTTACAAAGTAAATAACGAAAATACGAAAAACATGACAAAATTATAGTAAAATACAGTTTTGACCCTCTAAACGACCTCAAATGCCCAAAATCCATCATATGTTGTCGCAAACCGACGAGTCTTGTTCGCCTCATCGTGAGCTTTCTGGAATGGTGTTATGGGTGAAAATCAGACAGCGAATGCAAAAGTTACGAAAATTTGTCAAAATGGTCTAGATAAGCTAATCCCTTGTTTTGTACCACATCATCGACCTTCTCCGCATCAAATATTGATTTAGTTTTGTATTTTTTTGTTTTAATATTGATTTACGTTTTAATATGTATAATATATGTAAATTTTATAAAATTAACCATTACAACTTTTAGCCAAAAAGGGGGAAAAAAATTCACCATTACATAAATATTTGATTCCATTCAAATTCCATCATGAAGACAAATGAATGTCATAAACTAATTATTATATTTAATTTAATTTAATTTAATAATATTAAAAAGTTCATAACTTACCAGCAGTTATACTACAATTAATCATTTTAATGTGATGTAATTGCCTACCATATCAAAGTTCACATCTTATCTCATCATGCATACTTCACCACTATAAATTGATGATCAACATCCAAATAAATTCATGAATATTGAAACACAAATTCAACTTATATTTTTCCTTTAATTCAATCAAATCTTAGTTTCAGTCCGTTGTCTAACAAAATGGCTTTGTCCGCATCAGCTAAAAAAGAAGAGCACTGTATGGTAATAAAAGAATTGACAGCATTTGATCAAGAATGGAGTATCAAATTAACTTCCCATCCTTCGTAAAAGTTTCATTGAAAACTACACGAATGCAAAAGGTCCCATTCAAGTTCAAAAATTGATTTTAATAGATGAAAATGTAATACTTTTTTTTGAATACTTTTAAGATACTTTTAGTTTATATTTGAATCATATATTAGTATTTTAGCAATTCTTTTTCATATTAACTCATTTCTTTTTATGCCTTCGTAGGCTAACAAAATCAAAGTCACATTATTTAATGACACAATCTAAATATTTAGTGACGCAATGCAATTTGAAAAGGGAATACCTATAAAATTAAAAATGGAAACATTATGCAAATATATGTTGCACTTTCACGCGGAGTTTCGACACAAACAAAATTATTGGTCAAATGAGGCAAAAAAAAAGCCAACAAAATGTAATGTTGACAAAAAAAGATATTGCGTGTAGGGAAGTATTTTCGTAATAAAACATTCTAATGAAAATTATATATTTTAAATATATTCATTGCAACATAAAAAGTGCGAGTCACGTTCTGATAACTAGTTGTTTGAAAAAGTAAAATAATAGTGCAACTGAGAAAAGAAAAATTAAGAGCTAAATTAATGTTTAATCAGCCACTGGAATGAGAAGGATAAAGTTTTTGAAGTTGTGTTTGAGCTACATGATTTTTTATCAATGGTATCACATGATCTTAAAAATCTTTTGCATTGTACAAATTGGATTTACTTTCCACATCATGTGACTTAACTAGCCTTGTCTTACTTTCAAAAACAATTAAAAAAAAGAAACGAAAAGGGGGGGGGGGCTCTGTCCAAATTAATGTAACTATCATGAAGATATATACATGCAATTTTGGATGTTTACAACGTGTGTGTGTTTTTTTTTCAACATAAAATTTTATTTTATATCATGGATCAAACAAGAGCAAACGATACATACAGCAGAGCCTCATCTAAACCCAGACGAAAGCAAGCACAATGAAAAAGAAAAAACACACTAAGAGACACACCAAAGGGGAAGAAATCCAAATGCACAAAGACATCTTTGAAGCCCCAAGCCAACTATTTAATTAATTGTTATTTCTCAAGTGACGAGAGATAAATAATGGATAGGAGAAAAAACAATAGTAGCTTTCTCAAATTGATGCCATTCCGATTTAAATTTTGACCCGATTGATCAACATATATATTTGTATTCAACGTGTTTGAATTGGAGCCATCTTACAACATTTTGTATTCAAGAAATATATTATCTCAATACAACCTTGATGCATAATAAATACTCTTTAATTAAGTGGGGTTTTTTCTAATATAGAAGTTTTAATTTTTTTATTTTTTTATTTTGAGAATAGTAATTTAGGGCACTTCAATATGAGAGTCGTACAAGAGTGAGGCCATCAAGAATTGAGGAGCCTCGAACCAAATCAAAGAATTACCATTACATGTGGATAATTTAGCTAACTCATGTGTTGGGGTACAGTTCCATTCAAGTCGCACCTGACGCATAGATGGCATGCCAAATCAGTTTTTCTTTCCCTTTTTTATTAATAATAATGATAATGATAATAATAATTGAAAAGGTTAGGCCACCTAGGGGTGTGCAAACGGGTTTCGGTCCCGGGTTTTAGAAGGACCAAGACTGGACCAAACATCTTCGGTTCGGTCCGGTCCCGATCTCAGAAATGGCAAGCCCAAACGGTTTCGGTTACGGTCCGGGCTCAGGTTATGAATTCGGTTTTTTCCGGGCTTTTCTAGACTTGTGAAATTTTTTTTTTCTAAAGACTTAACAACCATAAAAAGACATACAAATAAAGTTTAAAACAAACAAGTACGCATGTTGTAAGTGCAATCATACAAAATAGAGTGAAACTAAGTGTCACAACTTGCAACCATACAACTAAATCGAATATCAAATGTCGATGGCATAAAACATAATAGCATAACGTCTTTCCTAAACAACAAATAAGCGCATATAAATTCAGAAATAAATAAAAATCAGCACACACTGTTAGTTTCCATGCTCATTTAGCACTAGAAACACTTTCTAAGCAACATTTAGCAAAAATACAATAAAATGACCAATGCATGATGCATCTAAAAAAAAAAATAATAATAGAAACTAAACTAGAATACAGCCATAAAATGTTAGTGCATCTAAAAAAAAAACAGAGAAATTGAAACAAAAATCAACAATAAAATCACCAATGCAACTAAAACCAAAAAGGAAAAAAAAAGCACATCCTTGAGAATCAAGACGTTGAAGGTATTAATTTTCCTCCACCACTCTGTCTATCTCTATCCAAATTATAAGCAAATTATTGTACACATGACCCATGATCATTTCTTTGCCAATTTAACAATCAGTAAAAATGCTATACATGTTTTCTTCAAAAGCAATAAAACCAATTAAAATTTGCCCCTGATTTGATTAGCTGCAACAGAGATTAATTACAATTTACAAGATTGTTATAATGGTAGTGTCAATTTCTGAAACCCAAAAGTAACTTGACAGTTGGAATTAAATCAGACAAGTTTAGATCAACAGTTTAGGTTAAAAAAACACAGTACATGTTTAAAACTCCAAAGAGCAATTGTATATACACACATCTGAATATATGAATCAGATTAACTTCTTTTACTGATCAATGTAATTGATGTACAACACAAAAAATTGAATTGCTTGATATGTAACATTTAAACACACTTATAATTTGATGTAAATCTAATCAAGTAGAAAATCAGAAAAGTGCCGAGGATATTTTCAATTGAAAAACATAACAATCATTTAAGTCTGAAGCAGGCCCAACCCCCGGACCTGTGAAATTCTAAAGAACCAATGATGATTTCTATTAAAGAACCAATATAGTTATAAATTGTAAGAAACCACTATTGGTTTCTCGAATCCCCGACATAAAAAGACATCATACTAACATATAATACAAGACATAAAAATGATGACGCAGTGACACTTGGCATGCATCATAGCAATCACATAAGATGAGACATATCCCTTTACAGGCTCTATAAATTTCAACTACTTTTTATGCAAATGCATGCATCTTTCATCTTGTTATTCTAAATTCCCATTTCTGATCTTGCTTTATCTTCTGCTGACTCTGGTCAATATTTTTCTACGCGTGGAAATGTTTTCATGATCAGTGGTGCATTATGTTTTTTGGAGACTACATGCCAAAATTCTCACCCATATCTTCACATGATAATGATCATATATATGGTCATGTACATTTTATAGGGTATATGTTTAGTTAATATATATACCAGAATCAACATCCAGCATCAAATGATCTTAAGCTTTTTGAACAGTTAAGAATTAACAGACCTGGCGGAAGGGATTACTTCAATTTGTCGGCCTTCTCGAGATCAAAGACACACAAGGTGTAGAGGTACTTTGAGCAATGGACCTTGAACTTAACGACGTCTTTGCTCTTCTTGATCTTCACAGAACGTGCATCCTTCCTTCTAGCCATAAGAAGGAAGTCCTTGATCTCATGAACTTGCTTTGGCTAAGCAACAAGAGAAAAACATAAAAATGTGGGTAACAAGAACTTATAAGACAATTTTTATGACATTTTATCCTAAACATCTTGCTAGATAGCAGGAGACAACAGTCATCACTATGACAAATAACTAAAAATAGAGAACTGCAATAAAAAATCAACATTAAGAAATTGTAAAGCACATTGGCTTTTATTGCATAATAATCCTGATAAATAATTGATTCTAGCTTTTAATTTACTCATATTGAACTAAATACAAAGGGAAGTATCTAATCGTTAAGTAGACGACAAAAGTCTTACAGTAAAAATGATGATTATAACATAAGTATATTCACGGCTCAATAAACTACAGTTGAAGCTAACATTTCTTAAGCATATTCCTATGTTAGCAGAATAAAGAAGTTTACCCTTACACATTAAATAAAATAATTTTCCCACAAGGGTCATACGCAGAGGGAGTCGGAAGGCAAAGTAGAGGCAGAGGGAGGAGGATGGCCGGAGCCACTGCAGGGATTAAACCAAGAAAAAAATAAAAATAAAATAAAACAAATATGTAAGAATCTGAAGTTGAGGCTACAAATCAGAGATGGGAGTTACCACCGAGCAGTAGAGCAGCTGGTGAGCAGTCGAGTGAGTAGTGGAGCAGCCGACGTAAAGTGGAGCAGTCAGTGACTTAGCGAACAGTCTAGAAGTCGAGCACTGAGCACCTTAGGCACCAGGCGGAGGTCCGAG
>CAVNYN010202094.1:0-15629 GCA_963692815.1 Nyctanthes arbor-tristis
ACTTGGTACTCTTCAAAATTCTGAAGACCCATCTCCAAGTACTTGTAAAATTCAGGCATGTATTTTGCAAAGTTGGGGCCTGTTGCATAGGCAAATGCACCTATAGCAAGCATTGCTTCCTCATGGACAGTGGCACTTCTACAAGCAAAAACCCTCTGGAAAAGGTTCATAATCTGATCTGCATACTGCATGAACGCATACTTAGTGGGCTCTGAAGCCCCAAGCTTCTGAATAATAACCTGCAAGCACCCACAAAGAAGGCCTTGTAATTCATTCTGCTTCTCTCGCTCATCAGATGAGAGTTTCTGTGCCTCAAGGGTCTTATGAAGCTCTGCCATGATGACTTGAACAAGCTCCAAAACCAAGCGAGCAGTTTCCTCAGTTGAGCACCTTACCACCTCATTAAGCGTCTCGTATGCAGCAGTCCGAAGTCGACACTCTCCGGCATCTTCTCTATGAGTTACATTAAGGAGGGACTGAACAATTTCTTGAAAATAAGGCGTCAGAGTAGATGATGATCCCGAGTCCTCATACCCTTGTGCAAGAAAGTAGAGAGCACCACATGCTTTCTCAGCAACATTTGGGACGTCTTTCATGCTCTGGAGAAGAACTGTAATTATCTGTTGGCAGTTTGCTGGAGTGATGATGGGTGTTTCCACAGTTGAACCATGAAGAAATTCAAATATTCTACCCAAAGTCCATGCAGTTGTGTCCTTCACATGGCTACTTGGGTCATTGGTCAAAGCTGCAAGCATGAAATTTAAAGCAACGTTCACAATAGGGGTCAATTTATCAGGTGAAGGACCTTCCAATATGGAGCCAAATGCATAAGTGGCAGCCTCTCTCTGCCTCCAATCAGGTTTTGTTATGTTCTCTTCAATAAATGGCATGACAAGAGGCACAATATCATCACCCACGGTCCGGGCAACCAGACCGAGGCAAGTGCCACCAGCCATAGCAAGATTCCAAGCACCTTCATCCTGATCTTGGTCTTCTTCTTGCTTGAGAAGAGTCTCCAACAGCATAGGAACAAGTGCAGGTAGAGCCTGTTTTATAAAATAATAGCACGGAACATCAGAATCAGCAGTAAATTCACCTCCATATTCCTCCAAAATATCAATCTCCTCGTCACATATTGAGCTCCAAAACTCAATGGCCTGAAGAGCAACCGGTTCCTCATCTTCCCTGACAGCCTTTGAGGTGATGTTGAATATATCTTGGATGTACGGTGCTAATTTCTCATAATATGTTGACCCAATAGAAACCAAACACTCAAACGCAGCCTGCCGAATTTTCAACTCCGGGGAGAGAGTGGCCTCACAAACAACTCTCATTATATAATCACGTTCCATATCATTGGAAAAGTTTGCCTGTGCAAAACCAAGAGCATTATACAAAGCTCGGGTGGCTGCAAGCCTGACCTCATTGTTGCTTTCATTTGCATTCATGCCTTGCACCACGGCAGTAAGTATCTTATTTACGTGATCTTGATCAACAACCTCCGGAACAACTTCTTCACACAGATACCCCAAAGTTTCAAGGGTAGCTTGCTTTACATGAGGTGGGACTTGATGTATGTTTGACAAGAGGGATCCTATCAGCTCAGGCCACTGTTTCTGTGGCAGCTCAATGCCTGCAACTTTTGCAATGACTTGTGACGCAGTTGACCGAGCATCAGGTACGGGAGAGGAGAGGGTTTGCAACAAGCAAGCCTTAATTTGACTTTTTACAGCCACATCCAGTGACAACCATCTTTGAACAAGCTCATACTTTCTGTGTTGTTCCTTGGCATCCAAAGCATTTTTGAGTATCAAACCCGCTAGTTTACGACTTTCAACTGGCTTTTCTTCACTAGCAAGCTCTCCAGAAAGGGATAACAAAAAGCCAGGAAGATTTTGCTCCTGGAATTGTTTCAACGTTTCTTCGGCATGTTTCCTCACGGTTGAATCGACGGCTTGTGCACTTAGAAGAACCTGGGTGACTTCCATTGCCATTTTCTCCCTGCCAGTATCATGTTTGGGTGAAAATTGCCGTGAGAAATAGGCATTAAAAAGAATTATGAAATGCTCAAGTAACAAACTTCCATGACAAATCTAGTGTCACAGAAAGAATTTAAACTCATTAGATTCTGCAAATTTTAATGTTTGCAAGTTAACTCAAAGTCAACAAAGATCAAAAGAATAAGTGAGCAGAACATCATGAAAAAGCCACAGCAACGGTTGCACTCCCAATAAATGAGCTCAGCATTGAAAAAATTTTCGCATTTACTTCAAAAGGAAGAGAAGAACGAGTAACAAATACAATATTCCCTCCTTTCATGCAGTAACAAGGCACAGAATTTTCCCAAATGAACTGATACTACTATGCTCATTTATAATGACAAAATCCATAAATTTTCCCAAATTAATTAGCAAATACATATGATAGCTCTATAGATTGTGGCCATAATAAATATAGGTATATTCATTTCCAGAACCAGACATATGGATTCAGTTAAATAACACAAAGCAGTCATAGATCTAAAGTTAAAACTGAAAATTTAACTAATCTACATAATCTAATCTAATGCAAGAAGACTAGCCAAGTGATCATTCTACTCCTCCCTAAATTAAAGCAAGAAGGTCATATTACACTGGAAACCCTATACCAGTCCAGAAAACAACTCAAGAAATGAGTCCATAGAATCCTAACCTATACACTGGAAACCCTGAATTCTAACCACAAAACAGTTCGGATTAGAACAATATATGACCCCCGTAAAGCAATCTGATCTATCCAAAAATCCAATCATTACCATAAAGTAAGACATTTTCCAAATATTAGATTGCACACCAGTAGGTAAAATCTCGCCAATCTGAAAACTAAAATGATCATCAATTAAATACAAAAATAATATACGAACCAATCATATGATTCAGTAAATAGATCTATACGAAGGAGTAACTTAACTGAATTTCAACAAATAAAAAAAAGTTAAAATAAAAAATTAAAAGAACAAAAAAAAGATGTAAACTCAAAAAAGAGGAAAGCACTCTATCAATTACCTGATGAACAACTGAATGAGGAAGCACTTCTCTGTCGGATCGAGATTGTAGGATAGCGGCGCCTCTGAAAACCCTAAGAGAGTTTTTTTCCCAAAAAGAGGCAGAAAGAGTATTTAGAGAGAGAGAGAGAGAGAGAGAGAGAGAGAGAGACCGATGTAAAGGCTGGCCCTGAATTATGCAAATCTATACATCGGAATAATTAATAAAGGGTTAATTTCGCAAATCGTCCCCAATCTTTAAGGTAAGAATCGGTTTCCTCCCCAACCTTTTTGAAAACACACCACAGCCTCTAACCTTTTAAAAATACACACAAATCTTCCACATTGCCACTATTCCGCCAAATTTTTATAAAAAAAGACGATTATACCCCCTATAAACATTTTAAACTTTTTTTTTAAAAATATTTAAAAATAATAAAAAACTAAAAAAACCCACCCCACTCCACGTCTCCCTTGCTGCCGGCGGTCGGCAGCCGGAATGGTTCATTCCGATAGCCAAAAAGGGGGGGTAAATCCTCCCATTCAGGCAGCAAAATGGGGGGATTCACCCCCCATTTCTGTCAGAAATGGCAACCAAATGGCTGCCAATTCCGACAGAAATGGGGGGGATTCCCCCTATTTTGCTGCCATCTGGCAGCAAAATGCTGCAGGAAATGGCTGTCATTTTCGGCAGAAATGGCTGGGATAATTCCCCCCATTTTGCTGCCATTTCTGACAGAAATGGGGGATTTCCCCCGTCCATGGCAGCAAAATGCTGTAGGAAATTTCTGGTCCCCCCATTTTGCTGCCAGAAATCGCAGCAAAATGGGAGGATTTACCCCCTTTTTGACTGTCGAAATGAAATATTCCCGCCGCCGGCAGTACTGTCTACGACAAGGGAGACGTCTGGTGGGGATGGGCGTGGAGTGGGTTTTTTTAGTTTTTTATTATTTTTAAACATTTTAAAAAAAAAAGTTTAAAATGTTTATGGGGGTATAATCGTCTTTTTTATAAAATTTGGCGGAATAGTGGCAATATGGACGATTTGTATGCATTTTTGAAAGGTTATGGCTGTGGTGTGTCTTAAAAAAGGTTGGAGATAAAACTGGTTCTTAACTTAAAGGTGGGGGACAATTTGCGAAATTAACCCATTAATTAATAAATTAAAATTTCCATTCAGTAAATTTACTGGGAAATTATTGCCTGCTGCACGGACCAGGTAGTTTCCTTTGTGTCCTTTTCAGTGGGTCCCACATGAAATTATTTGAAACTTTTTTGTTCATATTTTTATTATTTATTTTTTTTTAAAGGTATTTTTGTTTTATTTTAGCCCCTATATTATCTGTATTTCCTTTTCCATTTGCTTCTTTTCTTCTCTAACAAATAAAGTCATCATAAGAAAAATGTTTACTTAATTGAAGAAAATCTAATGTAATATCTTATCAAGAAGAAAAATGTATTCTTTTCAAAAGGGGGGAAAAAGAGAGGGAGAGAACGGAAATGTATGGCTTGTTTGATTTGGGTCTCCTTAGGCAAAGTATAATTGAGTTCCAAAATGTTTTTCAATAGCACATTCTTTAATTTCTAGTTAACTAGGCAGTGAAATGACTCCCCGGTGATCTTCGTTTATCTAATCATGGACATAATTTGATCATTTGTATTAAGTGTAAAACTATCAATTTTATTTTGTATATAGAAAAATTAATTTGATGTCCAAACTCGAATATTTAGCGAATAGAAATTTGCAATAGAGAAGACAAAAAGCCTTGTGAGCTAAAAAAAGCTCTCAAATCAGCTCAAAAACACCACGCCAAAGTCGAAAATTTCCATGACTTGCAAAAGAGTTGAACCTAAGTTCAGATTGCCAGAGCTGCTTCAAGGTTGGGATGAGCTCATATAAGCTCGACTTGCCCATTTGTCATTCCGAATTTGGACGAAAATCATGTAATGCCTTTGGGCTGTCTATTTAACCAAAGACTGAGTATTAATCAAGCTTGTTCTTTGTATCTTTATGAAAACCTAAAATTTATCAAATCAATATCAACTGAATATTTTCCAAAAACAAAGAGAGCAAACTTTCACACTTTTCAATAATCTTTCTTTACATCCCATCAGACATTCTCATATATCCTTTACATAAATCTCTACAGAACAAGCTCGAAAGGTGTGAGACCAATCTGCATCTCTTTTGAAGTTTTCAAGCCCTCACTGTAATTTTCTAAATAAAGCAAGAGTAGCTAGTTTTCCTTTTTGGCTAATTTGATACAAGGACCCCAACATTTCATGTCGCTGCACAAAAGGACCACAAAACAAAATAATAATAAATGAAATAAATCCTCTCCTGTCTCAGCATCCTCCAGGCCGCACCCCATTTTGGGTGTGCTCATTGCAAACAGGCATGCCACCCATATTGGGTATCCAATTCAAATCCAACCCCAAATTGGCTAATCAGCCTTTGCTTCTACTAAAGTTGTTTACAGCCCCTAAAATATCATTTGCAAGAGCCAAGAAGCATGACATTAGACAGATGGATTTGAAAATTGAAACTTAGAGCATAAGCATCTTTTTAGTTAATTAAAATAAAATAAATCTGGTTGGAATTCACTTTTTCTCTACATACATGCACCTAACCAATAAATTGAAGCACATAAACAGAAACAAAAGGAAATTCAATTCACTGTCAGTGGAAGAGAGAAATGGAAGGATGAGGGAAAGGTTTGCTCAACACCAGTAGAAATAGACAACTAGTGCTGCAAAAAACATAACCATATAGAAGGAAATAATCATTCACTTCCACTGCCTGTAGCCATCAAAAATTCACCCTCGCAGACCACTTCTCCGCCAACATAAGCTTTGCCTTCCATCTTTGCTATTCCAAAGCGTTTCTGTAGCTTGACAAGTGTCATTCTCATCACTAGAGTATCTCCTCCAATGACCGGCTTTCTGAATCTTACTTTGTCGATTCCAGCGAAGAAGAAATTTTCCTTTGAGCCTCCCACTTCTGGTTGCAGCATAACCAAGCCACCGACTTGAGCCATTGCCTAAACTCAGCAGTAATAACACACGCATCACTTCTGTGAATAAGCCTCTCAAGAAAAGAAGGATTATAGGAACTTAGTAGTCATGTAAAAGACGTGTGTCTAGTAACCTAACGAGATAAGACAATAGACCTCAACTATATAAGTTGGAGAGACAAAATTATAGCAGTCATTATTGACATGGAGACAATGTCATGGCAACCATTTCATTATTGGCAAAATGGACAGATGCAAACTTATATATAATCAACTATAGACGAATGGTGTAGATGGAGTGTGAAAATGAGAAATAAATCAAAGGTTATTTACCTCAACCATGAGCACACCTGGCATAATTGGCCTCTCAGGGAAATGCCCTGGAAAGAAATTATCATTGATAGTGACATTCTTGATAGCAACGGCCGAGACACCAGGATTGTACTCAATCACTCTATCTACTAGCAAAAATGGAAATCTACCCAAAAAAAGGAGGGGAAAATTCCAAATGATAACAGAAAAACCAAAAAAAAAAAAAAGGCACAAGAGACTAATTACTGGAAGTAAGAAATGAATGCACGCATATCACTAACTGCATAAACCAGAGTAAATAATTGTTAAAATAACATAAGAATCAGTAATCTTAACGGACCTGTGAGGCAAAATATTGCGAATTTCATCAATGTCCAATACTGTAGGAAATGCCGGGTACTCTAGGAAAATTAAAGTCATCCATAACCGTAAATTTTACAACATGAGAGAGTTAAAAAGACAAATTCAGAACATGCAATGGTAAGATACTTACTAAATTCAATTGGGGTTTCTGCGCTGGTGTTGTCATTGTTGTTGTTAGCACAGTTAGCGATCAACATTTTGTGGTTCTTCTTGAATTGAGTTGAAACAAGACGCAATCTGGAGAAATGAATCATTTGATTTTTGGGAAAAGAGATAGGCATCACATTCTCGATGCATTTCTGAGAGATGGAGGTCTGTGAATTTAGAGTGGAGAACGATTGGGAGAGAGCAGTGGCTGCCATTTTTCAGGGTATCTTTCTCAGCGTCTGTATGTGCAGGAACGAAAGAAAACTAGGTCTCCAGGGACTGAAATTCAGAAAACGTCAAAGCTCCAATCAAAATTCATACTTTAGCACACATAACAGCAAATATCATAATGAAATTATCTATTATCTACTGAAACTAAAGTGGTGATCAAAGAGATTTTACAGCATAAAGATAATAGATTCTACACCTATTTTCTTATCAAATCTAAGTTATTTTCTAGGTAAAGCGCTATTTCAGACTGCAAGCTTGAACTCAAAATGAACAGATCCAGTGAAGTACTCTGTCCTCAAAGTCCAGTTATCACCATCAAAAATTTAAAAAAATATAAACAAAGAGATACATACAGTGAATTAATTATATTCATAATCACTCAAAACGAAGGGGCAAAAGAATCTTTCACCAAAAAGAAAATTTTAACCTCAATAACCTTTCACTTCGTCTCTGTTTCTATCCACAAAGAATTGCATTTTACTTTCACAATTGCATCCAAGAATAATTATTCAACTAAATCTCCAATAAGTACAATTTGGAATATACACAGCTTGAAAGAACAAGCCCAACAGTAAACCTACTCAAACATGTAAAACAACGAAGAACCCCAGATAAACCCCAGAAAAAAAAATTTTGAAATTTTCTAAAAAACTTTCCACATTTCTCGAAGTCCCGTTAGAACTTAGAAAGCAAAACCCTCAACTAAGGAGAAAGCTTGAAATTAACTTGAAAAATTAATTAGTGAAAAAAGCTGAAATAATAGAAACACCAAGTTCACAAAAAGTAAAACGGTTCGCATAAATTACAGACAGAATGAGTCAATGAGAACATACTTCACTCAACTCTCAAGGATCAAGATTGGGGCCACTCGGAACTCCGATAGACGGTCTCTCTCTCTCTCTCTCTCTCTTCTAAAAAGAGGCAGGCACGAGAGGAGAATGAGATGAGAAAAGTAAACTACCCACTTAGGTCGAGTTAAATACTATTTTGGTCATTTAACTTATCTTTTTGTTTTTAAATTAGTATTAAAATTCAACTCGTTACCCATTAATCACTAAATTTATAAACTTATTATTTATTCATCACTGAACTTATAAAAGTGTTTCCATTTCATCACTAATACAGAATTTATTAGTTAAATTTAACGGAATAGATGACGTAGCTTAACGGTAAAATGACGTGGTTTAACAGCTCCGCCACATGGTAAGTGAAATAGTTATATAGTCATTGAATTATTTAACTTCTTACTGATTGTTCACTAAACTTACCTTTATGTTATTAATTCATCATTAAATTTTAATGTGTTATTAATCGGTCAATAAACTTACCATTTAAGTTACTAAACCATCATTGAACTTTTGATGTGTTACCTGTTAATATCCAGATTTTTCATAAATCAATTTATAACTTATCATTCGTTTCCCAAACTAATATTAATTTTTTTCTTTTTACAATATTACTGTTTTTTTTGTTGCATGTTAACCATGTGTCATAAATTATCCATACTTTTGGCTCAACGATACTTTTTTCTTAAGTGGAAAATTGATTTTAGTTCACAAAGTTTTGATTCTTAGGTCGAAATTGATTCTAGTTTGTTGCTCACAGCATTTTGTGACCAAAATTTTGAGTGATCAAAATTAATATTAGTTTAAGAAAAAATTAATATTAATTTTGTGAACTATAATCAACTTTCGACCTAAGAAAAAAGTATAATTGAGCAAAAAGTGCCGGTATTTTATGACATGTGGTTAATATGCCAAAAAATGATATTTTAAAAAAGAAAAAAAATTAATATTAGTTTGGGAAACAAACGACAAATTATAAATTGACTTTTGCAAATCTAAGTATTAACACGTAATACGTCAAAGTTCAATGACGATTTAGTAACTTAAATGGTAAGTTTATTGACCAATTAATAACACATTAAAGTTTAATGATGAATTAATAACTTAAAGATAAGTTCAGTCATCAATCAATAACAACTTAAATAGTTCAATGACCATATAAGTATTTCGCTTGCTATGTGGCAGAGTTGTTAAGCCACGTCATCTCCTTCATTAAATGTAACTAACAAATTATGTCTTAGTGATGAAATGGAAATACTTTTATAAATTCAGTGATAAATGAGTAACAAGTTTATAAGTTCAGTGAGTAATGAGTAACGAGTTGAAGTTTAGTGATAGTTTAGAAATAAAAAGATAAGTTGAGTGACCAAAATAGTATTTAACTCAAGCTACACTAAGTTACGTTACGTTGTGTTAATGTTAAAATGGGCCTCATTTTCTTCTTGTTATTCTTTGTGTCTATTTATTGAGTTGTGATACTTGAACAAAATAATATACAAAAATTTATATAAAATTGACGTATGCATCATTTTATTTTTCAACACATCACATCATCTTTTTATCAATGATTATCACATAGTCTATACATATCTATTTTATCAACTTTTTTATCAACTTATTTGTCTAAATAAAAATTTTCCTATTTATTTGTCTAAATAGAATTATTCAAAGAATAAATCCACATGACGGATGGCACACTCTATGTTGTCCAAATGACAGTGTACCAACACACTCATGCTCCATTTTTAGAGTTTGATGTATCTCCTTAGAAAATTCCGTGCCGTTGCTTAAAAAAAAAAAAGGAACATTGCATCTATTGGAATAGACCAGAAATTTTTTTGGGGGGAGAGGGGTGTGGAGAAAGTCATCGTATCCAACATCTGTACATTTTTGTAAACCCCACATTTTTGCCATTTCAATTTGACATAGGTTAGGTTAAAAATATTCAAATACCAGACGTTTAGTGTCATAATGATATCAAATGTATAGTGTTTGAATATTTTCATATGTTTAAGAATGTTCAAACACTAAATCACAATAGCGGCCAGTGTTTTGCAACGTCGTCGAGCTGTGGCGCCTAAAATTTTTTGTCAAAATAAAAGTGTAATACGGGCAAATAAGTGAGAATTCACATGGTATTAATTCATTAAAAAAATGGGATAGTACTGAAAATTTGCGTGGTACTTAATATTATCAAATTTTATTTTGGAACAGAGATACTGAGCCAAAATAAACGGCAGAATTCATACCCATTCTGAAGGGTCAGACTACCATGAATAAAATGACTTTTCCCCCACCTTATGGGTTTAACATAAGTAGAAAACCTATTCCCACAAAAAAAAAAAAAAGTAGTTTGTACTTCAGAAAAAAAAGGTAGTAAACCTGTCAAGAAAGAATATTACAAAACAAAGATACATGATCAAATACTATAATTGACATGTTCAGCGAGTTACATTACTTCACGCTGCATCCACAGCCAGCTGAATTTGCAAAGCTCACCAGGCACGGCATATTTATTGCTTGTTTGATTCTCAGTCAGTCACATTAGCTTCATGCTGCATCCACGGCCATCTCGACTCGCAAAGATCATCAGGCGAGTTGCCATCATTGTCCTTTATCCCTACATCAGCATTGTGCTTTATGAGTAACTCAGCAATGGCAGATCTCTCACAAAGAGCAGCATAATGCAGTGGTGTCTGACCTTCATTGTCCTTTCAATAATAACAAAAGTTAATTTGATATAAGTACAAATAAAGCTTAAGAACTAAATTCTGTAAAATTTACATTCTACCTTCATTGTCCTTTCAGTAATAACAAAAGTTAGATAATAATTTTATACAATGGCCGGCCAATGAAGCTTAAGAACTGAATTCCGTAGAATTAACAATCTGTTTGATGGAATTCAAAATGCACGAGCAGCAAAAACTTTCCTGGTTTAAGAGAAACCATGGGTGGATGTTGTTCCACTTAAAACTGATTCCAGGAGAAACGAACCAACCCATGGCTGCTTTTGTATTGGAACCACTTGATTACATCTGTCATCTAATAATGGAATCCGGCCGGAATCAAATCATTTGATTCTGATTTCATTATCCAAACCATTCTGATTATCGCCATATGCTATGCCCACATTGGTCTTTATTTTTATTTCAAGATAGAAACAAAATTAGCGGAAACAAGTGATAGACAATTATATAGTACTTCTGAGCACCATGAAATATATGGATAAAATGGTTTAACTATTTTTCTATTTTAAATTGAAATAACAATGATAAGGCTAATAACATGCTTCGAAAATTAAACAAACAGACATCATTCAGTAAGTTCAATCCTCAAACAAAATATTGTTTACCAAAGCAATAAACATAAAATCTGAAAACTCGTACAACGTCAAGTTCTATACGCAGACAAACTATAGTCCGGTAAGTTAATAAATATAAACAAATGACATAAGTCGCACTTTGGCATTGGGTAAAATAATTTAAGTGGTGGGACTTCGTAGCTCTTTTGGACCCAGGCTAATGTCTTACTCAAATTAAATTTGCAATTTTTGGGTGTGATTTATAAATTTGAGAAAATAAATAATTTGGCTCCTTAATATTTGAAGACAAAATAAAAGAAAGAAAGAAATAAAAGAAATTCGGTTCTGGTCTTAGTTCTAAGAACCAATATGGTAAAAACTTTTTTGTACAACAAAACCATCCAATTCTGATTTGGTTCATTTTGGTTCTATTTTCTCCCCATTGAGAGGAACCTTTTGCAACTAGTATGGATGCCGTACAAATTACCTAAGCCAATTGATATATATATAGTTAAATCTTTGCATATAATCTACAAACTAAGGTATTACTATCCACAGTTTTTACATAATCAAATTATCCTATTAACAGCAGCTTTCTCCAGACCTCCGGAACACAATCAGGAAAATTTGACCCCAAATGAAATTCAGAAACTGAAAAATTTTAGAAGGGAGGAGGAATTTATTTAGATGCTCCCTTACACAAAATAAACCCTTCAATATCTCATCCTCCAGCTATGCTTTCAGGTTCTTTTATACCTCTCGCAGATTAAGAAAATATTGGACACTTGTAAGAAAGTTTTTGGCTTTGAATATTTGTGCTTCCAAGGTGTGGCCTTGATCCGTTAAATACAGTCAATTCTCCAATGCAAAAAACATTGATGATTAAATGGAGTGCACCAGTGAGGTTTCTCCGCCCTTTGGCTTTTTAGCTTTGGTAATTGTACTGAGCAGGATATCAAGCTAAAGAAAGAAAAACAGAGACTTCTGTCTACCTTAGCGTTTACATCGGCATTGTTATTCAAAAATCAACTCTACGGCATTCACATGGCCTCGATCTACAGCCCAGTGCAAAGGAGTACGGCCCTCACTGTCTGCAGTAAAGTAAAAAAGCTTTGGATCAGAAAACCTTATTAGCTTAAAGCCTTAAAATTCAAGATTTTTATCAACAAAAGATATTCTTAGCTGATTTAAACTGCATGGCAGGTATTGGACATAGTATGTTAACACACAGAATATATGAGATTGAATTCAACGTTAAAAAACTTCGTTTTTTGCCAACATATATAAGTAGAATACACACCTTTACTGCTCATAATCATTTTTCCATCTTTTCTTCTCCTACTGAGAGACTCCTATCCTATAAAGACTTTCAGTAAAATGCTTAAACGTATACCACCAAGTTTTAATGCACATAACATCAAAGTAAAGCCGATAACTATAGTAATCTTATGTCCACCAACCCTTCAGATTCACTGAAACACCGCTCTTTATACACCTAAGGAACTCTTCTTCATCTCCTTCTCGTGCAAAAGCATGTACAGCATCCAATTTTCTGCAAAAAGAAGAGAGAGAAGACATTTGGCACTCAAAATTTAGTTTCCACAGAATGAGAAATGAGAGAAAATAAGAGCCTGTTCATGTATAAAACAGATAAAGGAATTGCAAGATCCCTACGATTCACTTTCAGGTTCTTCCTCATGTACAAAACTGCTAAAAACAGGTTCCATTGGTCCTTTGGAGCCAGCAATAGGCAGATCACTTATTTCTTTATCCTCCCTATTCTCAGTTCTTAGCACATTTAAGGATAGACTATTTTTAAACACAGTGCAAAAACAATAGCAAATTGGTCATTTTGCAAATGGTGAATTGAAAATAGAAAGATTCTGATCTCACAGTAGATAAACCAGTAGCCCAGGTGGGATACAACTCAGTGACAATGTCAATGTACTTTTGCATTGCTTCTTCCGGAGGCATGGTGCCCAATTTCTTCCATGCTTGCCTAACATGAACAAAAATAAATATTTTCATTAGTTAGACAAGAGATCTAGACTCCAATGGCAAAAATCATTCATCAAAGGCAAGCAAGTCAGGCTTAAACACATCAAAAAGATACATGAAGTCTGGCCAATTATGTTATTAGTCAATTTTTCTTCTTAAAATATTAGAGATGACATTATATCCTTGGTAAAACTCTAAGCAAAGAGTGGTGCTTGAGGTTCCAAAGAAAGTCTATTAGTGAACATTCGCGATAGCGGATCTTCCATTGAAAACTCATCCTTTTCTGAAATTCATAGTGATTGAACAGCAAACTTCAGATGATTATTTCTCTCTCAGCATTCAGTGCTTCTCCCTATTTGATATGACCATGATAATAAAAAAAGGGGCAAGATTATATAACCAGTGCAACCTGTATCCTCATGCAACATATACCAAATATGAAAATAGCTCAGCTGAAACAAAATTCCTGCATCAAGATTCCCAATTTAAATCCTAAACTCCCATCACTTTGGCAAGAAACGGCTCAATTCAAATAGCTGCCAATTAAATTTTCACACATAAATATTTCACAGAAATTACAGTAAATTGAAATAATAAATAAAAACCTTAATTCACTTCCAAATCATCGCATTTAATGCAGGAAAATATCACCATTTCGCGCGAGCTGTGAGTTTAAGCGCGGATGGCTGTGGAGCACTACAGGGCCCCTCAGTTGCAATCTTATAGGATCCATAGAGCTGTAGCTGCAAGTCATTTGATACCTTCTGAGCCGCCTTATCAGCTGCGGTGGCCGCCACAAATGCCGTGGCCGCACTAAACATCTCATCCAACTCGGTACTCTCCACACCCTCCCAGTCATCATCACTATCACTATGATCACCATCCGTGGAACTTCCACAACCTAATTCCTGACTTTCACCAATCAAAGGCTCTTTTTCCTCCAAAACCCTAGACGACGAATCCTGATGTTCTTCACCGAATTCAGATTTCAGTTCGGGTGTAACAGAAAGGGTAATTCGCAGATTTTCATCGCGGAAAGCAAAGATTACAGAAAACAGCTTAGCTAGCAAAAATGAGAAAATTACGCCAAAAATTACTGATTGAACATACCGTTGCCAGTCCGCCATAACTCCCCAAAAAACTATAGCAGCAAAACGGAACCATGAATTGTACGAAAATGCCATAACTTTGTGCAAGTATGGAAATTGAGATTGTGCTGATTGATGAACCCTAGAACTAGAAAATGGTACACGTCATAATAGATAAATAGTACAGAATTTGGCTTAAGATTCAACTGTCGATGGCTTCAGTGGCAGCTGGCGGGATCATGTACAGTATGATTTCATCCAATCCGTACAGTGTTGATAGTGTTGATTACAACTACTGGGGTAACAATTTTGGTTGAAACTTGAGATAATTGGAGTTACTCGTACGAGAGAGAGAGAGAGAGAGAGAGAGGCGAGATCAGTTCGATCCAATTTGAAATGGATTAGGCCCAATTCCAATGGAGCCATTAAATATAATTTTTGGGCTGCGGACTGTGGTCCAATTATGGGAAGTTAGGAACTTATCCGAAAGAAGGATGCTAATTTCCAAAACTACTACTCCCTCGTTTATATGGTTCACTTTTTTATTTTTTATTTTTTCGTAAAAAGGGGACATAAGGGAGGGGAGAGAAATTAAGAGAGGGGCATGTGTTGTTTAAATTCATGAAATCTCGCCTGAAATGTAAGTATATATTGACTGTACCATAATTCGAACCACTTTATTTTTTATTTGTTTAATAATATATATACACTTATTTTCATATTAAAATGTTTATTTTATATTACTATACAAAGATAGTGATATATAGTTGTAACTATTTGTCTAATTTAAAAAGAGAGTATCTTTTTTTCTTTTCCATTCTTTTTCAATTCTAGTTCTTTTTTTTAATATAAGCACTGTATCCACCATGTCGTAGAGAGTCAACATAGGTCAAAGGTCAATGTCACTGGGTTTTGAGAGCAGGCTTAGAGCGCCTTACCTAACCCAGCGACCCAGCGGCCACAGGATCTAGTGAATTAATTTAACGACCTTAAGGAAAGCTGTAACACTCCGAAAATTTAAAAACATTTTATTTTGACTTAAACCTTGAATAGTGATTTATTAGAAGGATTGGTAAGTGATTTTTACAGCACTTGCTATAATAATAATTTGAAAACTTCGGTGTAATTGGCTAATTAGCTGTGGCACTTAATAAGAAATTGAGAACGTTCTTGTAGGCTTTAATAAGGACGGAAGACGGTTTCTTGAGTTGTACTAACTAAAGTCATCGGTTAGGATTATTACCAAAAGAAACATAAAGGCAAAAACGGGTAACAAGTTCTAGGCCAAAGAAGGCTTAAATAATAAAT
>CAVNYN010202095.1:0-29829 GCA_963692815.1 Nyctanthes arbor-tristis
TTGTACAAATGGACGTTGCTACATTTCAACTTGTCGATAGGCTGAGCTATCTTCCAGAGAACGTAATTGATCATATTCTTTTGCATTTGACACTATGTGATGCTGCTAGAACAAGCGTCTTGTCAAAAGCATGGAGGCATAAATGGCTGAAGCTGCCGCACCTTATATTTGATTTGGAACACTGGAAAATATTAAACAAATTCCAAGAATATTCATCGTCTAGAGTCAAGTTTGTAGAGGTCCTTTACCAGGTTCTTCTCCGTCACCAAGGACCCATAACTAAGTTGCACCTGACGTGTGCTCTTACTCAGTGGTCGTGCAGAAGTCGACCATTTGATCGAATTCCTATCCAATAGTAGTGTCAAAGAATTCTACTTTCATATCCAGAGTGGGTTTAAGTTGCCTTCTTCACTATTTTTGTGTCCAGAGTTGCAACGTTTGAACCTTTCTTATTGTATGATCAGTCCTCCGTCAGACTTCAAAAGATTTAATAAACTCTTAAGTCTGGAATTGTTTGGTGTCACTATTGATCCTTCAGTACTGGGAAAGTTGATATCTGGCTGCCCATTACTAGAGCAACTGTCGCTCTATTTCTCCACAGGGGAGGTTGGCTACATAGAAATTGATGCTCCTATGCTGAAAGTCTTTAAATTCTTTGGTCACCATTGTAGGGCATCTCTTTGTTTTAAGAAATCACTTCTCCTGCGAATATTATCGCTTTCTAATTTTGATGTACTTGAATGTGGAACTTATAACTTGGTTGAATCTTTTGATTCTCTGCCTGCTCTCCAGGAACTGCACCTGGACTATAATATCATGCAGGTAAGGTTGCCTTTTTAATCTGATCTCTCTTGCGTTAATCGGTCTTAACTATATCCGACCATGTTTATGCTTTTGTTTGTCTAGCTGTTTGCTAATGTCCGGACAAGGGTTAAAAATGCTCTCAACAACCTTAAGAGTCTCAACTTATCATGTATATGTTTAGCTGATTCGACGGTACTACGAGGTGTTCTTTTCTTGGTCAGATGCTGCCCAGACCTTGAAGAGTTGAACCTCAATCTACTGAAGTCTCTGAATATGGAAGTTAGTGATGGAGATGTCTGTTACAGTCTCCTATATTTCCATTTAAGTTAAAGTAACATATGCTAATCGGTTTTGTCACATTTGTTTTTTCAGTTTCACGACGTCGAGAAAACCGACTCTGCATTGCTCCTTCTGAAAGAGCAATATTTCTCAGACGTGTCATTAAACCGACTTCAGAAAGTAATGCTGAATGATTTAACTGGGCTACCTCCCGAGATGGCATTCGTTGAACTTCTATTGAAGAAAGCTCCGAGTCTAAAGACGGTAATTATTACTTCGATATTCAAAGAGCTCTCCGGTGACAGGGTTTTCAATAAGCTGACCAAATTTTGGTGTGCATCACCAAATGCAGTTTTCAAATTCCAAGCCAATATTGTCTAAATGTGAAATCTCTAGAGAACATTGCCTGTAATTAAGTGGATTTTGCTTTGTTTTCTGTCATTTGAAAAATAGGTTTAATTTGTATTATTGCTACATGTACTACTATTTATATGACTTTTTTACAACTTATACGTATGATAGAAATCTATGAATTATTGCACAAATATTAATGCGCAAGGTTTCATGAGATAATGTCATGTGTACAAGTTGTGCAAATAACAAGGCATAAAGATTTATTTATTTACTAATTTGAGCAATTATTTGCCAGATGTTTAGGTTTTTTTTTTTTTTTTTTTTTTGTCATTGTCTATTAGTATTATCTATTTGAAAAAATATTAAGGTACCACTTTTTTTGACAAGATATATGATATCAATTGGTAAATTCTTGCATTAATTAAATATGGGAAGTTACATATTGATGTCACGGTATAAAAATTGGTACAAATATTGGTATGTATAACATTTCTCATTAGGGCGAAATGCTATAAAATCATATGTATAGGCGCCATATAAACATATAGCATCTCTCAATACACGTCACATCGTCATATGATATTATATAATGTTATAACATATAATGTTAGATCGAAACTCGTGTATGTAATGCCCCGTAAGCTAGCCCCTTAAATTGGTCAATCAAATGAGATATTGAAAATTAGGAATACGCGTTGTAGGTGTCAAGATTTTGGCTCAGCTTTGACTCAGAATTTATTTCAGAATTTGTTTTCTTGATATGGGTTTGGCTTACCGTCAATACAACCCAGTCGGTGTGAAATCGATCACGTTCGCTCCCTACCGACGCTCTTCCGATCTCAATTTTAGTGAAACCAGGGTAAGATCTTAGCTGGTGGTAAAAGATTATGGAATAATTTTGTTGCAATAACTTGTCTCTCTGATTCAGTTGGAAAATTTTCACTTCAGATTTAGAGGGGAGAGGGACAGCCACCGAAGAGAAGCATGCAAAAGAAGTAGACTGGGAACCAGCAGTGTAAATGTTTAGACCCCAGCTTATATTAAATTCTTTCTTAATTTAACTGTTATCCCCTTTAACTGGGGTTAATAAAATTTCCAAAAAAGCTTGAGCAGAGTTTACTGGGGTCTGGGGCTCTTTGGAGTAAACAAGCCACTAGCGTTGAAGTAAACAGACACATATTTTAACTCGCATTTCACCATTACATTTTCATATACCATATACGTTTTGTTTGAAAATGTTCAAGAACTTAAAAAACTTCTCGGTCATGTAGCTTGATAAAGATAAACAAAGATGATGAGTTGGTCAAATTTGAAAACTTGGATGACACAATCAAACTAAAATTAAAAATTATAGTTGAGACACAAGTAAAAAGTTTAATGACCAACATTTGAAAATTTTCCCAACTTGAAAAACTAAGAATTCTTCAATCATGGTAGATAAGACTACCACGAGAAAACTTGGCAACTTTTGATGATTTATTGACACAGCAGAGAGAAATTTAAGTACGTAGTTGAGGCTTTTTCTTTCTCATCGAAGATCCTACTCTTGTTTTCATACTTCAGGAAAGAGGCATTGCTGTTTACAATAATGAGCGAGGCTTCTCTACCGAGAACAGCAGAGCACTCTACCATGTTGGAAATCCTACAAAGAAAAAAAATACTTCGGGGTATTATATCACGAAGAAAGGCGTTGGCTTCAAATAGGTGTTCCAGGTATTCTAATAAAGCCTTTTTCTGAACTCCTTTACCATTTTTTTTTAAAGCTACTCAACATTTCTACGTATAACCCCTTCATTCTGTTGGAAGAAAGATCTTTTACGAATAAATTGGAAGGGGCATGGCAGTCCAAAAAATTATGCATAAAGTAAGAGTAGACAGTACTTAGTTATATTCTGGTATAAAATAGCTGTGGCATAGTTTTACATTAGTAATGCTGAAGTTTAGCATGGTTCTTGTGTAATTTTATCACTTTTATGAACTTAAAGAACATGTTGATTGCCCTTGTACAAGTTGATTTTACAATATACGTTTCTCTATCCTAACATAAATTACCAATTGAAATATAATGGGCAAGTATTGCTCTAGTAATCACATAAAACTAAACAATTAGTCATACTCAATCGGCATTCAGCTTTCTCTAAATTATTTTGTTTCTTTATCTGTTGCAGATAACAGATACTCTAGAAATTCACTCTGGTGGGTGAGCAAATTTTGGGTTTCACATTAAGTTTCACAGAGAGACCTCTCTTATTTTCCAGGTTTCAAGGGATTCCAGTAAAGGCTGTTTCAGCAATTATGAAGGGGAGGCCTGGATTCTTTTGTTGTCTTCTAAGAATGATCATTTCTAAATTACAAGTCTCCAACTGCCTTATTTTGGAAGGTAACAAGAATGTTTGGGTACCTCCATTCTAGGTTCTAAGAAGTTGGATTAAAGAAGATCGTGCTCGTTTACCTGGTAGCCTGCTTCGTGAACACACTGGTCTCGGATTCTTGGTTAAGGATACAGTTCGATTCAATTCAAGGACATTAGGTCCAGAGGAGGGTGCTCTCAAAGTTCTAATTATATCTTCCTCGTGTAGTTCCAAAAATGGTTTAAAATCTATGGGTTTGATTTGGTTGTCTACTTAGCTCAATGCCATTTATTTCATTTCATCCCATTCTATTGGCCAAACTTCCCTAAACTCTGGCGCTGGAGTAGTTCTCTTAGTTAAACTAAGGGAAATCTTGTTTATTCCTCTTTCAGATTTTACATATGGCTCAGGGATGAATCTATAATATGGCTACATTCTGATGCCAAAAGGATCAAGGCAGATGAAGAGCACAATCTGAACCAGTCAATCGGGAAGCCTGACCTTCTTGCTGCAGCAGAAACCTCATGTTTTGACACATTTAGCATGGAAGATGTTGCTAGAGCTCTAGAGATTTGGTGTCCAAAGATTAGATGCACATAAAATTGTGAAGGTATATATCCTACCTACCATCTGGTGACAGAGATATATGGGTGGAGGATTTAATGACAGAATCTTGCTTCCATGATGCTTCATCTGCAATCAAGTTCCCCCGACTATTCTACAGAAGAGCTAGCATCATCACAGAGTTTTGCAAGAAAATCAAATTTTGACAAATCATGGCTACAAACACCCTAATGAAGTTCCAAGTTTTTTTAGCAAAGATTTCGGGTATGCTGTTGACTTGAGCGTGGCATAGATGTCAAATGACATGAAATTGACTCTATCTATTTGAACCATCCAGTCACAAAATCAGTATCTGGTGGAATGCTGAAGTGGAGTTTTTTTCCAAGAGTTGGGCATCACCCGGTCTGTGTGTATGGCTCAGAGGCAAAAGGTAGTGAGTGGATGGAGAAATGTTATCTGCAGGATCAGCTGTCATAGATTGGGAATTTGACAAGTTGGTTCATTTAGTAAACAACTGTAATCAACAGGTAACCAGGAAATGTGCAGCTAGCTCTTGGAGATACTTAACATACATTCTGGGAAAAAGAATTTCAAGTCATCCCTGATCAGGATAATGATAATGAGCTTCACTACATTAAGGTTCTCTTTCATGATCGTGAAGAAGTGGGCTTAGTTCTAGGTGCTAGTGCTCCCTACGTTGTTCTGAAAGGCCAGTTCTGATCATTTATATGCTGCATTTCCTTTCATATTGGCAATGCTAGTTTTTGCCGTCATTCTGTTTCATTATCATATCTAGAAATAAAGATTAACCTTACCTTCCCTTGTTTCAGAGCTGAGGCTCAGGTTTGTATTCAAATATACTCTTAACGTGAGAAGTGTTCATAGTGTGCTCCAATTCTTAAACTATTGATTTTATTGTCATATATAGGGACACTCCATGGAGCTTGTTATTTCTCCGTCTGCACACCAGTGTTGTGTGTGCTGCAATGATACTTGATTACTAAGTGCATCTTGGGTCTCATGCCACATCAGTCTACAGAACTATAAATTCAGACTAATGCAACCTTAAATTCACCACTATTGAAGTTATTATCTGATTAAAGCCCAATCAAAATTTTGAGAAGTAAAAGGCAAAAGTAGCATTAAAAAACCATATCTAAGAGACTGTCAAGAGCGAATAACATAAATCAATTTTGCTGGATAATGTCAAGTAGTTCTTTGGCCTTTCATCGGAAGAGCGTCGTGTAGGGGTCCCCTATGTGGCCAGCCTTTTAATGGAGTTCATTGCTTTGTTGTCCCCTAGTATCTTCAGAAGGGCAGAGGGCTGGTTTACAACAATATCATAGAGTATAGAGACACCATAATCTTGTCCTCCAAGTGACCAGCAGCATGAAACAACCTCAAGTAAGGTGTCCAATAAAGACAGCCTTGAGAGAATTCCCAGGGAGTCAGCTGAATCAAAGTCGCACAAACTGCTATACACTAAGGTCTGAGTCAATTCAATGTTGGCATCTAAAGCACGTTCCACATTAAGTGGTTCATTAACCGGGTTCCAGATTGCCACCAACAAAACTCAGAAAAATCAGTTGTACCATCAACCATTTTATCCACTAAAACCTTTAGCGCACCCTCACTTCCTAGCAAATTTCGGTACTTGGTGATCCTTGCTGGCACTAGAAGTGTTTCAGAAGCATTCCTACGCACAGCTATCAGGGGATGGCTTCCTATTGCATCCCCAAGGAGAGCAATAATTTCAGGGGCAGATTCTACCAATTTTGTGTTATCATTAGACATAAACAAATTGCGAAGTATACTAACAAAATCTTCTTCAATCCCATCAAACTGCTCCCTGCTTAAAACATTTCGGCTTGGTCCAGCATTCTTGTAGGCCATGAGGGGTGCCAAGTACCGTTTAAAGGAGTCTTCAATCTCCAAAAATAGAGCTCCAACTGATGGAGTATGATTTATCAAGGTCCGCATTTCTCTAGAGGCCATTTGCTGGTCAATGACATTTGACTCCATCCTCTCCAGTAGGTAAACGAAGTAGATGGTGTCCTCTGTGCTGAATCCCCTAAAACAACTACCGCCTGTTGGTGGTAACTCATGTTTTGAGCAAAACTCATAAGCCATTTCTGAAATTAGTTTTGCAACCCATTTTGGACCCTTCTCGAACCAGTACTGCAAAACATTGACAGAACCCCGAGAACAGGTAACAAGTAAATCTACTGCTACTGTCCGAAATCTCTAGGCATGCTGTGATTCAATCAAGAATCCTGTTCTTGATTTCGAACAGAAATTTAAAAAGAAAAGAAATGAAAAAAAAAGAGAGAAAAGAGTACATACCAGAAAAGGAGATTCATTCATTTCAGTTAACTTTCTCTTGGAAATGACTGAAACAAGAAAAACTGAGTGAAATCGTCCAAGACACAAATTTGTAATAGATTAATCTTCACTTTACACTACGATTTGCGTCCAAGTTGGGGGTAAAAAAAACTTTACACTACAATTTTTCGTTACAGAAACCAACTAGTAAACAGTCAAAAATTAACGTAGAAAAATAATCCGGCATCAATGAAGTCCAGTTGACAAAATTTTAAAACAAACTACCAGCCGTTAAAACGTGCATACAACATGATTACGCCAACAGAAAATGTAAAAATTGTTCGCAAGGTTTGACGATCACGAGAATGCAGAAACAAGAAAAGTGACATGGAATGTGTGTAATGTGTCCGCTAGTGGAAGTAACTAGCTTACCTTCAGAACTTACGGAGAATTTGCGGTGAAGGAGGTGCTCGGCGGGAAACAGCAGAGGGGGAGTGGCAGGGAAACGGGGAACAGAACTTAAGCCTCAAGCAATATTATTATTATTATTATTATTATTATTATTATTATTATTATTATTATTATTATTATTATTATTATTATTATTATTGAAGGGAAGTCCCAAGCAATATATTTAAGAGCGAAAAAATCAAAAGAATAAAAACATTGCTATCTCTTGCATTATTTCATGTTATGTTATTTATTTTTTATTAGAGAATTTTCTAAGTTAGTATTCTCACATTGGTTAGACTCTTTTATTTATGGCATTATCTAATTTCCTTATTGATGGTTAATTTTGATCCGGACACATTGAGTGTCTTCATAATAGTGACACCCTATATATGTGGTGCATTTTTTATTCTTCCTCAGTAGTTTTCTGATTAAGACTCGTGGTTATTAGTTGAATAATAATGTTATGGTGTTAAGATCGGAAGAGCACATATGAATGCAGGCCACATGAATTTAAAAATATGGAGTTGCATTAGTTTGCTTGTTTTATATTGCTTGCCCCCGGTTTGGGAGTGTCTTGATTTTATAATACACATGTTATTTCCCAAAAAAATAAAAATTATTATTATATGCTCATTCAAGTGTCACTTCTCTTTTTTTGTTGATATATCTAGGTCGACAATTTGATCAGCTCCAATTACTTTCTTATGATCCAAAAAGCTCTTTGGGAGCAAATTACTTTGGTGGAGAGTACTTATAGTTTCTAGTCTAGTAATGGTGTGAGAGTTTTTAACCATTCCGTTCTTTCCAAGAATAGCATTTATTTAAAATACCTCTATATACCTCATCTCTACTAATAAAACTAGTAAAATAAGAGTGGCAAAGATTATTATGGATATAGTTCCAAACTCCAGGGTGGCTTTTTAGATTATGTACTATGCTTATAATGTTGCAAGATTTCTTCAAGAGATAAAAGCAATTCACACGAACATCAACATGCTTAGGAAACGTGTTCCAAGTATGTTGGAATCAAGCACACAATTGACAAAAAATCTAGTTTGATACGATCCAAAAGGTTTAGCGGTTCAAATCCAAGCATTACAATTTACCTCACCATATGGAGTAGGAAAACCAAGAAATGTAGCTTAATAAGGGGAGGGTAGAGATCTTGCTAACCAGATGAAATCCGTAAACCTGACCAAGTCTTTTCGGGGTCACGTTGTACCAGCCAACAAGAATTTGTATACTAGTATTCACAGCAGTTCATCATTTCTGTAGTTGGGAAACTTGTACTTAAAGTTTGTTTTGCTTAGTAGCTAGTAATGGAATTTTCAATGGATATTGCCACGGCTTAATTCTTCAGGTGCCTTTTGTTCTTGTGATCCTAAGAAGATTCTCTCAGCTGATAAAATCCAAGGAGGATATGCCATTGCACCAGTTCCCTAGTCTACAGAGGGCAGCGTTTTCTTCTCAAGTGGAATGACGGCAGCTCTGGGCTTGTGAATTACCATAATGTGTTGTGTGAAAGAATTATTAGTCCACCTGAAAGGACTCATGTCCATTGCCACAAAGATTGGCTTTACTATAGTCCCATTCCTGCATAATGCTTGTCAACAAGTTATCGCATGATCCACCAGCAGTCTGCAATAAGACGGGAAGCAACCTATATAAAAAGTCTACAAACGTATTAAACTTGGTTCAAACTAGAGCTGAAATCTGCACAACTATAAAACACAATGATAAATTGATAAAACCCAACTAATAGATTCCTTACTAAGATGGTAAACCGTTTAACTGTTGAGGTTGCTACCTGGTACAAAGCCAATTTCATACCCCCAGTAGCTAGCAAATGATTGAAGTCTGATTCTCTAAATAGCCCATTTTGGGGGTAGAAGAAATATGTAAATTATGGCAAAACTAGTTACTCTGGAAATGATCATCATCAGACCAAGTTACCTTCTCAAGTGTGTTTTCAGACAACAAGGCAATGACCATACCTCAGCCTACCTACGGAGCTCAATGTGCAGCACGTTATCACCAACTTTCCTCCAACTCAACCAGCCATCCTGACCAGTATAAAGGCTAACAGTTTTGGAAAACAATGGTCTGTCTAGAAAATGAGAAGATGGTTGAGTGGCTACCATTTTGACATATGCCCGTTCGGAACAAGCACGGCACAGATTAGCAAATCCTGTTGCAGAAATATTTATACTCCCTTTTACATTTTCCCTTGAATACACTCTAAAGGCTATCATTTCAAAATAATATTGTCAAATGCATAACATTATAATCCTCCTGTATGTGATTGGTCTTACGTGGCAGTTGTCAATTCATTAGAGTGCATGTTATTATAACATAAAGATGATGTATATGTGAATTAATTATGCTTAAAATCGGACTTTTCAAAACTATATCATGACATATTGTTCAGTTCTATCCAATTCTACATACGAGCTCGAGCAGTTAATACATTGTACATGAGGCTTATCATCTTCACCCCCCTCAGCTTTTCTCTTAAAAGTTTCCTAGTTGATTCCTTTTGGATTTAAAGCTTCTATATATACAACAGAAAGAACCTCAGAATGCCACGCTCTTAAACACCCCAAATATTCAAGTCTTAGATTTCTTGACTAGAGAGATGGCTAGATATTACAACTCTTCTTAATTACTACGATTATTATCTCCACTTTTTCTTCCTCGCTGTAGTTTTCGTCTTCCTGCTGGTAACTTGGTACATAGACTATGAGTTCTTGTTTGAATACTTGATGGATCAGCTCAGGTTGTCCCTCATGGTGTTTCCTGTGCTGCTTCTGCTTATACTGCATTGGTTGTCTGCCCAGGATCGACTGAGAGTCCCATTCTTCCTGATGTTGCTGGAGAAGGATTCACTTCATCGGGCAGGAGGGTCTCCTTGGGGAGTGGCTATTCTGCCTCTGTTCCTTATGTTCCTGATCTCCCACCATTCTTCTTTACATGAGATATGGTTTCCCTTGTTTAGCAGGAGACGCAATTAGGCATGCACCCTCTAAAGTGTGTTCAAATTGTGTTTGATGTTGACATTTTCTAATTGTGAGCTCTATCAAGAGATGTTATTTATCAATTGCTTGTGTAATTTTATTCCCTGAGTTACACGTATTGGCATTCTGCTACAGATTATAAATTGTGGACAGAGCAAGCTCTTGTATTTGAGGCTTAAAACTGGAGATGATTTTAACTTTTGAATCTAAACCATTATTATGACATTTTGACACAATTTGAACTTCTATTTCTTGGTGGGTGGCTCTTGAACTCAACTGTGATAATATGCAGTTAGCAGTAGAGGCAAAGATACATGGAAATTTAGGCTTGAGAGAATAGGCCCCAAATTACTATAAGAATTTCAAAGACTCAAAGCATTTGCCGTTGTGACTACAAGCAAACAGGATTACGGAAATTGATTTCCGATCAGGCTTCAGACGAGTTTCTTCCATTCTGGTTAACAAAGATGCAGCTTCTTCTCTATTGCAATGATCCGCCAGATCTGGAAATCATAACAGTCCGTACCAAAACTTGTTCTCAAACACACATTGTCTGATGGACTAAATTGGAGTTGATGAGTTGGAGTGTGTTCCGTGTAAAGATTCATGGTGGAGAAATGAGTGAGTGGTGAAGGATTGTTCACACTTTGTCCAGTGAGACTGAGGCAGCGAAAAGTATGAGCCAAGAGAAGTATTCGTGGTAGTCAACAGATGCTTTCAGGAAGAAAGAATGAAGCTGAAGGATTTTAATAAAGAGAAATAATTTTATTTTTAATTTTTTTAATCCTAAACAAATTAAAAAACGCAAGGAGAAATCATACTATTTTTAGGTGGGAAAAGATTGCCCCCCTTTTTATTGAATTGAATCCACTTTGAAGATTCTTTCCCTTTGGTACTTTTTCTTCCTTTTTTTTCACTTTGATTTTACTTTGAGGTATTTTTTTTTCCTCTCAGAGCATGTTTAATGTAACTCTACAAATCTAATAATGTTGGGGAAAGAAGGAGAAATAAAGTTATACTGATTAGTTGTCAAATTAATTTTTAAATTAATAGTTAAATCGTGTCAACTTAATTGTTAAATTTGTAGTTAAATCAGTATCTCTTATAACTAATTTGTAGTTAAATATATGAATAACCAAATTGATTATAGAAAGTTCTTTTCAGAAGAAAATCTCATTAATTAATAATTTTGGAATGTATATAGTTGTCATTATAACTAATATTTATATATGACTGCATGTATGTCCAATGGTCCCAATTTCCTAGAATTCGTTTGGTAGGGTAACCGTGGTGGGAGATCATGGATTTGCCACATATACGTCTGTCAGGATAATCCCTCTAAACATATATTGAGAGATCACTTCTAAAATGACTCGCTACAGGATTTCATGTATATATCTGACACAATGTTAACAAACTTTTTACGCATTAATAGTCTTTTTATCTCCATGAATTCTAGCCGCTTTGATGATTTCGTTCTCTATGATGATCCAATTTTGAGTATATATTTTGCAAATTTTGAGTATATAAAATAGAAAAGTTCTAGGGGAACATAAAAATAGGACATTATTAGATGACATTCTCATGTGATATATTTATATTAGATGATAAAAAAATAGTCATGTAATCAACACGCAATGAATGTGTGCCACATGATAATGTCACCTAATAATGTTCACTTTCAATCATCTAGAATTGCTCTATAAAATAATAAATACCAACAATGACAACAAATTAATAAAGAAATAAGAAAAGAAAAGGGAAAAAAAAGGAAAAAAGAAAAGAAAAAGATTTCCCTACCAAGAAAACCAGACCACAACTAGAGTAACTGGGGTTCTCTTTCGGATTAGTTGTCGGACAGAGTTAATATACATAGCTCCAGGGAGATGGCTTCTCATCTCTCCTCAGCTCTTTCAAGATTCCATCTACAACGTCCCAATTCTTCCCCAAAGCAAAGTACTCCTATCACTTTTTCTCTATGCATACCCAATTTCTTATCTTTGTTTGTTTGTTAGAAAGCAGAAGGCTTCAAACTAGCTATGAAATAGCAGGTTTCTTGAATGAATTTTGTACAACACTCATTTCTTCATGATTTAGTTCGAATATGCCTATTTACTGTCTACGCATACAAGAGGGCGTACAGTTAATGGCAGGAGAAAAAATGGGTGATACCGAACCTGTGTATGGATTCTTGGAGAAAAAGTTAGTGAAATTAGATTAGTATTGGGTTACTCTGCTAGAACTAGAATTACCACGTGTTTAACTTACATTTTGATCTTCATTACAAAATGAAGTAGTCCGACGTCGTTCATTGGAGTCGAAAATGAATTTTTTCATTTTTATCTTCTTAATTGCATCAGTCAATGTGAAGTCAGCTGGTGTTCAACTAAGATCCAGCTTGGAGGATGACAATGGCTCACCAGGGGTTCCTGAACCTTCATCAGAACCTAGCTACAGACAGGTTTTGTTATTGTTTTTAGAAACTAGTATTTATGAATGTTCTGGACATTAATGCTCTTACAAGTTTCTTATGTTGTATTTATTATGTGCTTATCATCATTCCTTCAGATGTATTGTCATCTTGATATGCTACAAGCTTCATCAAACAGGAAGCACTGACTTTCTCACCCAGACAGGATAATTATGTATTGATGGTGCCTGGTAAAATTTACTATCTAAAAGATCTCCGACCCTATTAGTATCTGGAATATAAGATCCCAATCAATTGAATCTGTGAAGTAATTTCGCGATTGGTGAACTGCACCTTGGTATGCTTCAGAGTTAATCTCAAGGTTAGCAGGTCTTTAGGGTTTTATGGCTGCAGAGCTAGATCTAGTGGGATGTTTCTTTTGTGTTGAATGACATATATCCTGCTTTACTTAGACACAATATATTGGATAAATGAGGTGTCCATGGGGAAAAGGTTTGTTAGTATTAGTTGAGCAGGCTATGGTGCTGGACAGGGAATATGGTCCAAAAATAGAGGTGCAAACCATTTTGATATCAATGCAGTTTCGCATACATTGGATAAATGGATTATGAGGTCTATGAGCATCTAGCATTATGCCTCCGGATCTCTTAGGGGCTGGTTGCTCACCTAGCTCACATTTAAACTTGCTCCGTAGCTAATTTGATCTCACTTTCTTCTTTTATTTTATTTTGATATTTTAATCCTTAAATTGGTTAGCTACATCCCGGAGAACGACGGGAGTTCTACGGCTACTGATATGATCTTCACATGGATAACTGTGCTAAATATTAATGACTTCAAAATTTAAGGTGAAGAAGAGTGTTCATGAACCGGACCTTCCTATATTAGTAGGTCAGCAAGCATAGCAAGCATTGGTTCTTGTAGAAAGGCTGCTAATATATGAATACATGTTGGGTGCTGGCAGCCTGGCACTAAAAACTAGTGACACAGATATCTTCTGTAAATGCTTCTGTTTTTAATACAAAATGGCCGGTTTCTTCCAATCATTGACTTAAAACTTCAAAGGTCTTTAATGGATGGATGACATTGGAATATGCTGCTAACTGTTTGCTTTGGGTAAATGGTAATATCAGTACGCAGTTGGTAAAATTATCATTTCTTTTTGGCCACTTATAGTTGAGTTTCTCTGAAATCTAATTTGGTACTTAATTTTTTCTGCTGAAACAGGGATCTCAAACAGCAACATCTCGCCGCCGGTGTCTGACTTTTTTGTGTTCAACTGTAGCTTTGATAGTAGCTCCTGCCTTTTCTAATTCAGGGCAAAATGCAATTGCCATGGATAGCAAAGAAAGAGCTGTATGTCGAAATTGTGGGGGTAGTGGAGCTATTTTATGTAAGCATAGATGCTTGCTTTTCCTGCACTTTACTCCATATATCCATTTTGGTCTTCTATCATGGAAAAAACTTCGGTACTCCTGGAGCACTGAGTGCTCAGTGCTCTTGACCAATTAAGTATCCACATGTGGGCGTTTGGGCCCAAATTAAATAAAAAATTGGGACCCCAAAACCCACATGTAAGTTCTTGATTCGTCTGGATTATGAGGTCAAACACCTTGTAGCATTCCAAGTTTTCATAGACATGACTGATTTTATTATGCACAGAGAGTATGCTAGTAACATGGCAGTTTGCTTTTCCCACTTTCTTTTTCTTTTTCCTTCTCTTGATTGTGATTTAAGCTGTTAAGAGCACAAAATTGGTAATGAGCAGATGACTTTGTGAGAAAGGAAAACTGAAGTAGGATTTCAAAGGAGCCTCATAAATTGTTGGATGATCATATTTGTTTTTGATGCGTTTGAATTGCGTTCCCTCCCTCTAGTATCCATACCTAAGAGCAATTAAGTATTGTGAACTTCTTCTGCACCCATTCAACACTGAGTCCATGCTTTTGATGTTTGAATGCTTCTGAGCAGTCATCTGTAAATGGTTTTACTCTATATTCTTTCCAACCTACGCTGATCCACTTGATGTTCACTTGCCCTTTATCCAGGTGATATGTGTGGTGGTACTGGAAAATGGAAAGCTTTAAACAGAAAACGGGCCAAAGATGTTTACGAGTTCACTGAATGTCCAAATTGTTATGGTTTGCAACACTGCACAGCTTCCAAATTTGTTAGATTGTCCATGGATAACAGAAAATTATGTTGTCTCAACAAAGAACCTTTTGGTATTTAACTTGTTTGTCAAGGTTTTATGAGTAAATTATTGAGCAAATGGGTTTTCGCTGCAGGTCGAGGCAAACTAGTGTGTCCTGTGTGCCTGGGGACTGGTTTACCGAACAACAAAGGTCTTCTTAGGCGGCCAGATGCACGCCAGTCGCTTGACAAAATGTACAATGGACGCTTATTACCAAACTCCTAGGTAAAAGCTTATCAGCATTCCACCCTACCGTGTTGCTACTATTCCCTTGCAAAGATCAGAGTTCTCTTTTGATTACTAGCTTCACCCCCCCCCCCCCCAAAAAAAAAACACCTTTTTTTGGTTCAGATTGTATTTACTTTTCCATGCAAAGATTCTGAGATGCAGTTCATTGTCAAGCTTCACTGATATTCACGAGAAACATGAGAAGAATTAACACAACCAAGCTGCAATGCCTGCAGAACAAAGCCGTTGACCTGCGTTAGCCTTTCATGTATATTTATTATAGTAAAATTCATCAGTTTTATCTACTCTTCTTTATTTCCTAAATCCAACAAGCGAGCTGTCTTGTTTTGTAAGTGTGAGTCCATCTCAAGCAACTCCAAGAACATAACACTTGGAAACATGGTTGTCTAAGCAAAAATGGGCAAAATCTAAAAACGTAACGCTTTTGTATTACAATTTGTAAGTTGACAATACTATTTTTGATACTACTACTAATCACAGTATATCAGCAAAAGTTACATTTGTAATGCTATTGTGAAAAGGGAGAATACAATTGACTATTATTTGTAAGTTGTAACATTATAATACAGCTTATTGACCAAAAGAATTGAGAAAGAGAAACAACAGCCATGGTACAACATGCTTATAGGCCTGGACGAGGATATGTCTGTTGATGTGTGTTCGGACAGGGACTTAAATCTTGTACATCAATTCTCAACTTCTAATACCTGCCAAAAGGAACAGATTTAGGTCACTAACATAATAAACATGTCTGCTAGACTTCTAGTACTCATCTCTATGCTCATGGAGCACTAGAAACTTTTCCATCAAACTAGAAGCATATCAAATGCCCCAAACCACCTTTTTCTGTAGGGAAGTTGCTTACAAGTTACATTAAATTGGTTAATGTTAGCAAAATTCCCATTCTTCTTTTGACAAGTCTACAAACTCTGAACTGCCATCTTCAAACAATATCTGTTTAAGGGGAAAAAAACAAGTAAATCAAACAAGTTTTCGTTGTTTGACCAGCCAAAAATCTTTACTGCATATATTAACAGCCATTGCTGTCCTCACCGAATGTCTTCTTGTGACCTTATCAAATCGCCTTATCGATCTCCAAAAGATCTGACAAAACAAATGCAACAAAATATTCAGCATAAATTGTAATAATATTTGTCACCGGGCAAGTGAACAGAAAATTTTATTTGCTTTGACAGTCCACAACCTAGGAACCGGAGCAAAAGAGATGACTAAAATAATCAAGAAGATTGCTAGTTCCATTAAAAGAAAATCAAGTTAAGACTCATTCTATCTAACAATAGAATTGCAAAAGTCACTGCCAAAAAAAAAAAAAAAAAAAAAAAAAAAAGGCAAATTAAATAACGCGAGTAGATTAATGATCTCCAGCTATAACAACAAATAAGGACTCCTAAAGTACAACTTCCAGATTAAATACAACTACAGACCAGTTAATGATTTATCAATCAATTTCAATTGAAATGCTTACAAAATTTTAAAATGACCAATAAATATATCCAAGGAGATCTATAGAATCAGATGTACCTCTTATCAAAAGAGCGAATTATCCTGATTACTGAACCAATGCAGTTACTAGTATTCCTTCCTCTTGAAACAGAATTTCGACCTAAACCTCCTGGAAAGTACAATGACCAACAGTAAATGAATTTTCAAATCCATACGGTAAAATTTCTTTAAAAAAAGTCGAAAAGTTAAAAGTTGACTCTAAGGAGTAACATTGAGGAGTAGCATACCTACAGCAGGAACTCCATTAGGATAGACCTACCAAACAAAATAATGAAACGCCTTAGTTTCCACTGATAAAATCTCAAGTGGCAAATATGCACGTATATCTTTCATTGAATATGAAAATAAGAACAAAATGCATATTGGTATTCAGCAGCAGAGCATGTATAGATACCTCCTAGATGATACTAACAACTGACTCACACTTCATCCCCTGCAAGGAAAAATGGTTATAGGTCTAAAGACTCTCACCCTAGGCATGCAAAAACACCTGGCACTGCATCAAACTCTTCGAAACTTATTTAGCGGCTTGGCATCCATTATGCTATTATTTTTCTTCCAGGTTTAATTTCTTTTAAGCAAATGCCATGACATACTATGCCTTGGTAGTACCACTATGACATCACCCACTTGTTCAAACCTTATGAATCACATTTTCATAGCCTAATGAGTTATAGTTTTAGAAATATCCGAATACCAATGTTCTATTCCTGCTTCAATTCCATGTGGTGGTCCTCATCTGTCCACATTCCTATCCTCCACATTGTCTCTTTCAGAACTGAACCAGAGTGTCTGGCTCAATCTTTCCGCGAAACGCAATATACAAGGCCCAATTATCAACTACAGAAACACCACATTCAAAAGTCACATCTCACCAGAACATGGAAGAGGGAAGACTTTTTAACTTCTCCATTCAAGCAATAAGAACCATCAGAATATATAAATACAAAATAAAGAAGTCAGAACTTTGTGGTGTTCAACTTTAATGCTTGAGCAAAACTAACATGTTTTCTTGATAAAGCTGCTTTTACTTTTGGAGAACTGGCAGCCATTTGACATGCTACTATTTTCAAAGCAGCATCTGAAGAAGGCATTTTCAGTTTATTAGGTTTAACTCCTAGCTTTTTCCTGCAGCCTTCGGCACCACAAAAGCAATCTTGATCTGCACCAAATTGAACAAACCTGCTATATTTGTTAGACTGACATGGAAATCAAGATTTTTGTTCGTAAAACAACTGGTAGTTACATTATGGTTCAGAGATGTCAAGTGAAAGCCCATACTGATAATCATAGGTCAGATGTTCGCCCTTTTCAATATTACGAGTTGCAAATATACCTATTCTTGTTTCACCATCAATCATCCTGAAAGCAGGAGTTCGGTGAGAAGTATAGCAAGGGGAAAAAGTTGGGATTAACATTACGAAAATGATCAATCCAGACCATTTCTGCATCTCAGTATTTGGACAGCAACTATGATTTATGTATCTGGACTTGTTTCCCTTGTAAGTCGCATCAATCACCATGTCTCTATTAATTTCACACAAGTAAAAGTTTGTCTCTCCATGGTGTTTCATTTTCCAAAGCCTTTCCTCACATGTTTTGTCATCGATTACTGCAATCACGAGGAACATTGTGCATTCGGCTTAAATCTTTATGTCGACGACGTAAAGTACCTTTTGATGGAGTAAACATTTGAAACTGATAATCCTCACCTTCTCCAACATATTCTATCACAAATTCTCCTTGGTTAATATCTTCATCAGCCACAACTCCTAATCCACATTTCTCAGTCTGCAAAAACAATTCAGTTCATACTTTAACAGATCAAAGAAATGAGTAAAAATCAAAATAACCACAAGGCTAAAAGCAGCAAATAAATAAACAAACAAAATTTGTATTATGAAATAATAATAATAAAATAAATAAATAAAATCATCTGCAGATATGATCAATATGCTGGAATCAGAAGTAGAAAGTGTATCTCCTACTGCAATTCAGAATACAAAATAATCATGCCTACAAAAAAAATTGGTGTAAAGCATCAGAGAAGAAATGAATCACATATAAGTTCAACAAAGAAAAATATGAACTAGATATCTCGTGAGGATAACACTAATCATAATTGTGTTTTGCACATAACTATGGGGAAAAATTTAATAACTGAATGAGATCAAGCATCCAAAAACATCAGAACATCGGACAGCAGAAGAGATCGAACGCAGTGATTAGGTATTTAATTTTAGTTTTACCAATAAAACAAACTGTTACCTCGACTATTCTCATCTTTTTCACAGGTCGTTGATGGAAAGGCTTATTCAAACATGAGATCCCACAATTACAGGCGGAAGAGCAGCTGGACCTCAGCATGCTGAAAGGGAAAAAACACTTATCAAGCAAGGATATTCATGATCCAAAGCAGAGAATGCAAATCTCTAACGAGATTGCAGAAATTAACACAGGTTCATATAATGCTAAAATGCACCATAAATTATAACTTCCCCTGAAAATTAAGGCCATATTCTCCTTGCTCTTTTCATACTGTTTTAACATTTTGAAAACTGAGAACTTGTTCACATTTATTCTTTTTTCCTAAAATGCATTTCCAACAAGGAAAAATTTTGTAACAAGAACTCAGTAAAGATGTTATCATTTTGAGTGTTTTCAATGCAAAAAACTGAAAAACTGCAAACAAGGGAAACAAACCAACTTTTTTCTTAAGTTACAGACAGACAACAAAAAAAACTAAAAATTAATTCAAAACTCAGGACTAAAACCTGAAATATAAAGAGATCATACCCCTAAGCAATTTTTCTATGGAGCTAAATAGAGCTCTACAATATGAAGCCAACTACCAATCAGATGTAGACAAGTCAGAAAACTACATGTGGCTTCATACATGTGGCGGCTTGTGATTGGTAGTTAGGCTCCCTTATAGAGCCCTATCTAGCTCCATAAAAAATGGGTGCCCCTAAGGGTTCTTATGGAATTGATTCCTTAAGAATCAATTTTTTCATTTTTCTTTTTTTTTTTAATTTAAAAAATTCATTTTCAACCGCACATTCTTTTGAAAATTGAAGAAAATCAACTTTCAGACGTCATCATAAAATTTCTACCGGAGAAGGCCAAATAAGTTGTCATCCCTCATTCTATGTGATTTCAGGTCAACTTCTTCTAGGTCACTTTTTTCTAGCTAGAGCATGTGGCAGCCTTGTTGAACATCATTAAATCATCCCAATCATTTCTGCCCTGCAATTTGTCCTCAACTACCTTTAAACTCTATTCTCAGCCAGATTATCAGAATATACGATAAATCCATTTCTAAACAATTTGAACCAACTATATTTGATTTATAAGTATGTTGTCTCGTGAATATTAACAGACTGTAATCCATCTGATATAACTTGCAAGATCAAATCTTAGATGTCTTTCCAACAGAACTAAGTCCAAACTAGAACGGATTACTAGCAAGTGAGACCAGTCTTTTTAAGGATAAAAAGGGTGTTTAGCCTTCCACATATGGGGAGTAAAGCATGAATGTGAAGAGAACAAAAGTCTGTCTTTTCCACAGCTAGTACAGCCCCCACACAGAAATTTTGGTTTTTAACCTTTTTCCTTCAAATACTTCATAAAAGGCCAATATAACAACAATAGCTTGTTATCTGTCGACTAATGACCCATGAAGTGTAAAAGTAACATTTTTCTTTTAGTGTAGAATTACCACTCAGTCAAATAAAAATGCATATCACATGGAAGAACACAGTCTGCTAATTTTTCATTTTTAAAAAAAAAATTCAGAACTAATGTACAGTCCTAGAATTTACTTTTAACATTTTAGGACCAAGTGTAGTCCTAAATTTTTATTAATCAAATAAACTCATTCTACAGTCTCAAAACTATCAGAGAAGCTTAATCCTAGATATCCTTACCCACAGAGGCAATCTCTGCCACAAACCCCAGATGATCCAGATGTTGAGCTGCATGCACAAAAGATTCCATCGTCCTCCAGACGCTTTTTAACCTTCTTTGCAAGATACACATCTTTAAATAGTTAAGATCAACAAATGTGTGTGTGTGTGTGTGTGAGAGAGAGAGAGAGAGAGAGAGAGAATATAAAATGCGAGAGACAAGATATGGCGCTAAAAATGTTAAGTAAATCTTTGATGGATACTTCGTTTGATAAAGGAGTAGGGTGTAGGTTTCCATTTATTTAACCATTCAGGAAGTTCAAAGTCAACTGGACTTCCAATCTCCTCAACCAATTTATCAAATACTTGCGAAATACCACTGCTTGCAGAATTCTGGTAAGAGATACAAAATGCAATGATTAGAGAGAGAGAGAGAGAGAGAGAGAGAGAGAGAGATGCGAGACATAGCTCTATATGTTATAAACGGAAAAATGTTAAATCAACAACTCCATAAAACAGTAAAAAGAAAAAAAATAATAATAGGGGTTAACAGTCTAGTAATAATGTTAAAAATTTATCCCAAGTAAATATCCAATCATGAAACATGTGATTACATCATATCTAAATAGGAAAATAAAAACAGATAGAGATGGCATGCAAACAGCACTAACGGTAAATTATAAGCACTGGAAGCTGATAAAACAAACTATATATAGGGCTTATGACCGACAAATACATGTGCAAGGATAGAATATATGAAATAATCGACGACATTAAGATAACTGATTCTTGAGCAAATTTTCCTAATTATGATTGCTATGGTTAAATGACAGTGTCTGAATTTCAAGAATATTGAATCATGATGCACTTTATATGCAATTTTCAGCGTTCCTCTTTCATCTAGAACATAAGAACAAGAGACTTATTTAGGGTGTGTATGAAGTAGATTTTTTGAGAGTTGATTTTGTGAAAAGTGATCTTTTAGGAGAATGTGTGGTTAAAAAGTAATATGGGGAATTGTGAAAAATGTTTTCTTAGAGAGTGTGTGGTTGAGAATGAATTGACACAGAATTTGAGAAGAATTGATTCTTAACAAATCTACTTCGTACACACCTTTAAACTTGATCACATATGTTATCCCTTTAAACTACATTTACAAAACTCAATGATGTTCCTGATCAGTATATTGAATAATGCATGAAGTGCCATTAAAAGGGCAAAATTTGCAGAAAATCAGACATTTAATTTGCAGAAACAAGCAATTCTGAACACCATTCTCCAACAAAACTTTCAAAAGTTAGTTGGATTTCAAGGCATGTTTGTAGCCTTAAATACATGCATTGTTGATCTGCATTTAGATAAAGTGCATTATACTCTATGCATAATTTGCAAGAGGGCAAGGACAGAAAGTAGTGGTTCTAGTCTAGCAATTGAAGAATAATAACTTTTCATTGAAAACATTAGAAACTCAGGACTTCAAATATAATCTGGACCAATTTTATTCTCTCAATCCGGGACTATCTTCTGCAAGCAAAAGTATTGGAGAAACTGAACTAATACAATAACAAGTAACTCTACTGACAGTTGCACACATCTTCAATCCTCAACCGTAGAAAGTAAGGTAAACAAAGAAAAACAAAATACAAAGACAGAGAAGATATCAAACAAGTAACGAGGAGACGAAGAACTTCATTACAAAGATATACTGAACAAAAATACCATATGCAGGACATTAGGTTTTCAGACAAACCTTTTTCATGACAGGCATGGCCTCAATAAGTTGAATGCATAGAAATACTACGCAGCTGTAATATACAGAATCAACAATAAGTCAACAGCTGAGGTTACACAAAAGACAGGAATGCAAAATTAACATATTATATTATAATTGCAGCATACACATTACAAAAGACAAATAACATGACTTATTAAGGAAAGATCTAATACCATCGGCTATTGATTTGCATTTCTGATTTCCACTAATACATATATTTGACAATCATAATTACTAGTCAAATGGAATACACTGTGCAGTGTGCAGCCAGCGGGTGAATAATTCATCATGATATATTAAATGTAAACAGGCATATTCATTAACATGGATTTCTGAATCAACAAAATTGAGATTATGTCCCCATTATGTGTAGATTGGGAACTCTACAAACACTTCAATCAGAATTAAACGGTCAAACTTATATAATTTCCTCCCACTAATCCTGTATACTTTACTCATCATTTTTCTTTTTTCTCTTATGCGAAGTAATTCTCACATGAACGACAAGTGTCTCAAAAGCCAATTACTCAACAAATTCGATGGTGCACAATAACAAATAGTGACAGAAAATATAAACGGTGAAAAACTCAAGTGGATTCCAACTCTTCATTTCGCAAAAAAATTTCTAACCTGAGTTGAGTGCCAAAAAATGTTCCTCATAATATCAACATTCATAATTTCACATGAAACTTTCCAAGATAAAGGCAAATCTCTTCACAGGAATACCGCACAGAGCACAGTAATCAAAATTTCAAATTCCCGCACAAAATTAACTAAAAACGTGAAGAAAGTAAGGTAAATTGTAAAACAAACTTCACGAATTTTTCTCAAACACATTTCACATGGAACTTCAATTAAAGAATTAAATACAATTCTCTACAAGATCCCCAATTTCAAAATTTAGTCAGCGCCTAGGGTTTTACAGTGAAAATTTTGGAAACCACGAGACCAAGTCGAGAAACAGAAGTTTTTACGTACAGTTGGAGGGAGGAAACGATAGCAGCGCAGAAGAGAGCCGTGTGGTTGAGAGAGGGAAACGAGTGAAGTATATCTTCAGAGATGGGATTTTGTAATATAACGGTCCGATTTCTCCTGGTTTCTGCTCTCGAATCTGATCTAATTTATACTGGTTGAATATTCTGAGAACCGGGTTTTTCGTAACTCCGAACTGTAGATGAAAAGTCTTCGTGGGCCGTTCTGTGTTCGGCCCCCGAGCCAACTTTGCATCTCAATAGGCTTATTAAGAAGGGACTTTGGATTACCGACGAGTCCTTTTTTAACTTCAGACTATTTTAAGTGTTACTAGATTTCCACTCGTATATTGTACCAATAGAGTTATAAAGAAATTTTATACATAAAATGTGAAATTGTGTTTATTAGGTTTGATGTCATAAAGAAACTACAAAATATCTTTTGCATGAAATTAATATGCATTTTACGTTTTGCAAATAGCATGTAATTGATTATCTATTTTGATGATATAATTTTGAAATCCATGTTATTAGTCTCGTTGAACTAATAATTTTGCGTTAATTCTTGTTTTTTATTTTTTTAAAGATAATAAAACCGAATGACATTATTATATGCTCCATACCCATGCGTACGGACAAAACTATGCTTCGTACCTGTGTGTTTCATGGACATATTTTGTTGACAAAATAAAATATAATTGAATAGGAGCTAAGTTCTATGTTAGGAAACACGTAATGAGACGCAAGGAAGAATACTAAAACTCAAATAGTACCTATCAAAGATTACAAACTCGTCTAAAAATAGTTTTTTAAAAGTTATTGCGTAGACCCCTTTAGAATTGCATATGGGAAGAACAATTCATACTTTCATAGTAATACAACCAATAGTAAGTTGACAATGAGTTGCTATCAAATTCACATCAATAGAACATAAAAATATCATAAAAAGGTTGTCATTATATAAGGACATCCCAAATGAAAACATCGTGTTTATATAAATCATACACGTTCTTGTGCTTAGTTTTATTTCCTTTTGATTTCATAGAATATCGCAATTAATAATCAAAATATAGCTTGTAACTATATCAATCTTTTGACAAAAAAAATCACATCATGAAGGGCGAAAGATAAAAAATAAAAATAATAATCAGATATAAAATAATTGCTTTTAGGTATTTTTTCCCCAAAGAATTCACTTAATACATATAATCATCAATGTATATAACAATTTTCTGTCAAAACAAAATTACATCCCTATATTAATTTTAATCTTCTCCTATGATTAATAATTATTCTCAATTTTCCTTTTAGCAAGATTTATTAGTTTTCCTTCCTAATATTTTGTTGCACAACTTAAATGGTGTGATATCCAAATTTATCCTATCATCATAATAACTGTTGATAAGTAATTTTTTTCAATTAACGATAACTGGCTTGCCTTGTTTGTTCTCTTGAATCGAGTTTTTAAATTAAAAAAAAGAAAAGAGGTCAACCGATCTTGGACCCATTTTTTGGGTTTTCAAAAGAAAACCCAAGATTGGATCAGGACCAGCCGGTCTGTGGCCAAAATAGCCGGTGGTTTTGGCCAAAAACCCGAACTGGGACTGCCCCTTCGATCAAGTTCAACCGGTCCCCATTTTTTTTTGCATATCCTTAATTAACGTCTAAGAAAAATCCTATATGGTGCACCATGTAATTTTCAGGTAGGACAAATATCAATATGAGAAACGGTTTTAATTCAAGGATTTATTTTTTAATCTATTTCAATTCTTATTGGGACGTTAAACTAATTTATGTGAATTATTTAATTACTGCTATCCAATTATACGTGACGACAAATGACTCAAGAAAAATACTTAGTCTTGAATAATATAACTTCCATGAAACATAAGTTTTCTTTTCTTTCTGAAAAAGGTTTTATATAGTTTTCGACTATACTAACTAAAACGCAGCTATTGATATGCATTGATGGGTTGTGGACAATATATTATATGAAAGCCTATGAAAAATTTTTATTAATTACTAAGCTAGCAATAGAATAATTTTTTCCACCATCAATTTATTTAAGGGTGTGTTTGATTGTCGTAATTTTCCACAGAAAATGTTAGCTTTCCACCTAAATTCCCACTTTTGTATTGTTTGACTGTCTTTTTTTCTGTGAAAAATATTTTCCTACTTTTAGTCATGTGACCATATTTTTCAGGGAAATAAGGAAAATATTTTCCTATGAGGGACATTGGTAATTGGTTTTTTTTTTAAGGAAATTAGAATTCCATATTTCTTAAAATATCAAATTATTGTTTAACTTTTAAAGTACAAAAAATTGCAAAATTGAGAATTTCTCCTTTTCTTTTTTCATTTTTTTTTGGGAGGGAGGATCTTATATTATATGACATTTCTTTCTAATGTTAACGAATATAAGGTCTTGTAATTATTTCAAACTTTCTAATTATGGATCCTTATTTGAGCGTATAACTTCGTTTTATCTTTACAATCATGTACAAATTACACACTGAATTTCATGTAATTTATTTTTTAGTATAAACTTTTAGTTATTAAGTATATTACTAGGTTAATTACTGACCTCAAAATTATCCATTAAATCATGAGTAATGAATCGTTTGACGAAATGATAACCGTTAGAAAGTTTCCCTCTATATACCCTATCTTTGTAACCATCCTCAAACATTCTCATCATATCACCACTGTCAATTAAAAACCATGAAGGATGAAAGCTTGATAGTTGTACTTGTTCGGTAGTTATTTTTTTTTATTCGTCGTGGCTTGATTTTATCTCAAATACAAACGTGTATTCAATTCAAAATTAGAGCTTATATAGCTTTTTAGCAAATAAAAACAATTTGGAAAATAAAATATACATGGAAAAAGTACAATTTATATATATAATTTAATGATTTCTATAAAACATAATGACTATCAAATAACAAAAAATTGAAAAAAATATTATTTCCATCGAACATAATAGCTATCAAACATTGAAAGATAGAAAACAACGACTATTTCTATATGGAAAATAAACCTATCAAACACGTGCAATTGACATTTTTCAAGAAAATTAATTATAGGGAATTAATTATATAGAATTCATTTTCTTACCATACATTTTCCATACTTGCAATCAAACAATACCTAAATGAAAAACAAACAAAAAAAATAAAATGAAAGGTCATATCAATTATCCCTAAATTGATGAGTTTCAAATAAGGTAAAAGTCTATGAAATCAAGACTCTTAATATATTTAGAGCCCAATTTGCATCAATTAGTAGATGACATCAGTTGTGACATCATTGTTATTTAGGCGGGAAAGATTAAAAATTGAGCTTATAACACCAGATAAATCAATTCAATTGTGCCAAACTCTTGTTTAATATATATATATATATATATATAGATTATTGGTCAAATGGGTAGAATTCTTGAGAAAAGACAAAAGGTTATTGGAGGTATGGATGTGAATGTAAGACAACTTCCTTATGAGCATTTTTAGTGGTGGGAAAAATTTAAAGTGGAAAATCAAGGTGGCAAAAACTATCTTAAAGTGGGAAGAAAGATCAAAGGGCAAAACTATAGTTTCGAGTTGGAATCTATAACAATGGGGTTTAATTTGATCCCTTTTTTCCTTTTTCTCTCCTCTAAGAGGATTCCCGATGTTGGAGCTAAAAAGTCAAGAGGAAAAACCTAGGTAGAACAAATTTGAGGGAAAAAACTCATTTTCAAATAATATAGAGGGGGAAAACAAGAGTATAGGTATTTAGATTTTTGGGTTTATTATATGAATTTATTTTTATCATGTATTATAATAATATGTTTATATTCAAGGATAACTCGTGCCTACTATTTATGTGAGGACGTTCGATTCTGTTGTGAATTTAACTTCACCGCTTATATTTTTTAAAAGACTTTGAAATTGTACATATACGTGAAAATATAAATTGAAATATCTTTTTTTTTAAAATTGAAATCTCATTTGTTTTGTTATACATATACAATAATTTTGCTCCTATTTAAATTTTCATTTGCCACAAAATTCAAAATTTTAACCTCTTATTTAATAATTATTTGGTTATAAAATTAAAAGGGTTAATTTCACAAATCCTCCCCAACTTTTAGGCTAAGAATCGATCTCGTCCTTAACCTTTTTAAGACACCTCACAGTCCCTAACATTTGATAAATACACACAAATCATTCGTATTTCTATTGTTCCGTGAAATTTTTAACAAAATAACGATTACACCCTTAAATATTTTAATTTTTTTTAAAAGTTTAAAAATAAAAAAAAACTAAAAAACAGGCCCGTCCCCTACCTCACCCTAGGGGCTTCCCCTCTGGCAATTCAGGCCGTCAGAACAGACAGTTTTGGCAGTACAAATGGAGAGATTCACCTCCCATTTATGAGTGTAGCTGTCAGAAATGGCAGCGAAATCGCTGCCATTTTCGACAACATTTGCGCTACTGGAATGTAAGCAAAATAAGGGGATTCTGGCAGCAAAATGGTAACGAAATCGCTGCCATTTCCGGCAGCATTTGTGCTGTCAGAAATGACAACACAAATACCGACAGCAAAATGGAGGGGAGGATTCACCCCTCATTTGGCAGCAAAAATGCTGCCGGAAAATGGCAACATTTTTCAACAGCACAAATGGGGGGTGAATCTTCCTCATTTTGCTCCGGCAGCAAAATGGGAGATTCACCTCCCCATTTGGCAGCAAAAATGCTGTCGTTTTCGGAAAATGGCAGCATTTTTCGGCACAAATGGGGGGTGAATCCCCCTCATTTTGCTTCGGCAGTAAAATAAGGGGATTCACCTCCCCATTTGGCAGCGAAAATGCTGCCAGAAAATGGTAGCAATTGGGGGTGCTGCTGTTTTCTGCAAATGAGGATGAATACCCCCCATTTGCGGCGGTTGGAATTGACCGTTCCGGCGGCCGGCCGGAAGGGTAGGGGTAGGGATTGGGATGGGTTGGTTTTTAATTTTTTAATTATTTTTAAACATTTTTTTAAAAAAATTTAAAAAGTTTTAAGGGGTATAATTGTCCTTTGGTTAAAAATTTTGTAGAATAGTGTAAAAGGGGACAATTTGTGTGTATTTATCAAAGATTAAGGGATGTGATGTGTCTTAACAAAGGTTGGAGATGAAATCGATACTTAGCTCAAAGGTTGGGGACAATTTGTGAAATTAACCAAAATTAAAATTTGACACGTGACAGAATATTATTAGTTTATATAACATTTGTGGTACTAAGAACTGGAGGAGGATTCTTTAAATTTGGGGCCAAATTTGGCCCCTTATATGGCTTTTTTCCCCCTCAAATATGAACACTATTTGGTTTTGTTAGGCCTCAACATTTGGAATTCCCTAAAGGTGCCGAATTTCACCTTACATTATTTGATTGAGTTGTGCTATTTGAACAAACACACATATAAAAAACTAACAAAACTGACACAGGCACAATATTATTTTTTAACACATCACATCACTTTTACATCAACACTTATTACATAGTCCACATGTCAATTTTATCACATTTTTTTGTCCTTCTCTTTGTCTAACTAGAATTTTCCTATTTGATTTAAAGTGAAAAAACTACTATTATTTGCCTGAAGTTGAATGGGGTGGACTACCACTAAGAGCTTGTTTGAAGCTCTTTATTCTTGTAATTTATAAAAAGAATTTATATTGAGTGGAAATAAACGGTGGAGATTTAATTGAAGTTTGAAATGTGTAGAGATCGGAAGAGCGTAGTTATCAAATCAATAATCAAATTATGGTAGGTGAATTTATAAAGAGAAAAAATAAAGAGGTTCACACAACCCCTAAAAATGCTCTTCAACCTTCTAATAAATGCCTACCAAAACTAATTCTGAAGCTATATTTACCGGAAGACGCCATCCATAAAAAAGTTAAGATAAAAAACAATTTGTGTGGCAACGTATAAACATAAGTTAATATGGTGACGATAACTAACGATGCTTATTTTACTAGACTAGACTAGATGAGCTGAATTTGAAGCGTTCATATTCTAATATTTATAAAGGAGAAATCAAATATTAAAGTATTATAACATTGGTAGATTTAGATACCACAAGGGGATGTCGTCAGGGGCGGATCCATTAGTTAGTTAGACCGAGCTCCAGCTCGGTCCAGCCCAACAAAAATTCTTAGAGTCCAAATGAAGTTTAGCCCGGTTCAGCTAAAGCCCAAACTGAAAGCCTTTTTTTTTTTAAGTCTGTAGCCCAAAAAATAAGTTGGGAAGCCCAAAACAAAGAATCCAAAATGAGAAGTTGCCAAGTCGGGAAAGCAATTGAAGAAAGAACAATTAGAAAAATTAAAAAAATTGGAACTGAAGAGTGAACCACCGAGCGAGAGGCGAGAAAAGTGAAGTGCCGACAACGACAAGCCACCGGAACTCGGAAGAAGGGCGGCTGGAAACTGTACCGACAGAGAGGGAGCCGGCCGAAAAGCTTGCTGCCGGAAACCGCATGGCCGGAAACCGCAGGCTGCAAGGAGAGTAGATGCTCCGCCCTTCGGAGTTTGAAGGTTGGGGATTTCTCTTTCTTTTCTTTTCCTTTCCTTATATTTCTCTTTATTGGATAATCAATCACTCTAATTTTCACTA
>CAVNYN010202098.1:0-11814 GCA_963692815.1 Nyctanthes arbor-tristis
TTTTTTTTTGTCTTTTCGATTTTTGGCAGATTTTCACTAGTAATAATATGTTTTAAATAAGCTTTATTTCGAGATTTCACTAAGTTTTAGTTAAGGTTTTAGAAAACGTAAGACGTGGAAAAGTGTTAAAATTGATCATTGACCCCAGATGGCAGATGCACATAAGCTATATAAATGTGTGGTAAAAGCACGATCAATGTGTAATAAAATATAAGATGTAATAAAACGTAAAACTCAAATATTGAGTATAAGCGCCATCCAAGAATCGAACTTTTTATAACACTAGTTTTAATTTATATTATTATTAAACACAAGAAGCTTTTTACTTAATAATTAAAACACCATTAACATGGTATCCCCACAATAATAATAATAATAATAATAATAATAATAATAATAATAATAATAATAATAATAATAATGCCCCACAACCGCCCCCCCCCCCCTCCAAATTAACAGAAAAAAAATTGTCAAGCATAAATCTTTGATATGTCGTCCCACTGTCATGATAGGAATACGTCTTACTTTAATTATCAAACACTGGTTTAAGTTGTAAAACGAAATATTATTACATCACGTTAGATAATGAATTAACTTATCAGTACATACCTTATGCACCGAAAAAATTCAAGTACTCTAAAAGTACTCTAATAGAGTGTTCTAAGCCAATGAAAAACCCACATATGGGTTGTTAAACACTATTTTTACGACCCTTAAACCAATATATATGTTATTGATTGGTTTAGAGTACCTTGTTATAGTACTCTTGGAGCATCAGATATTTATCTACATATCTCTCCTATATTTATTTAAGGGTTAATTAAGCAAATCATCCCTAACATTTGAATTAAGAATCGACTGGGTCTCTAATCATTTTTTCGACCTCCTGGGTCCTCAACCTTTTATAAATTAGCACGAAAAGTCCTCAACCTTTTTTAAAAATAATTAAAAAAAAAAAGAAACACCCACCCGACCCTCCCAAGAACGGCAATCGGAATGCTGTCATTTCCAGTGGTCAAAGGGGGGTGAACCCCCCCCCCATTTTTTGGTTGGTAATGGCAGTAATTTTGCTTCCATTTCCAGCATCATTTTGTGTTGCCCGACAGCATTTTGTGTTGGGGAGGGGAGCAAGGGGGTGAATCCCCTCATTTTTCTATCGGAAACGACAGCCATTTCAAGCAGAAAAATGGAGGGATTCACCTTTTGCCATTTCCAACAGCCCTTCTTGGGATGGGAAAGGTAGGGAGGCGGTAGGGGTGTACTGGGTTTTTTCTTTTTTTTCTAAATTATTTTTAATATTTTAAATGTTTTGTTTTTAAAACTTAAAAATTAAAGGGTATAACCGTCATTTTTATGGAAGTTTAATGGAATAGTGACAAAAATGACCTATCGTGCGAATTTATGAAAAGTTGGAGACCGAGAAGTCGAAAAAAAGATTGGAGAGCCAACTGATTCTTAACTTAAAAGTTATGGACAATTTGTGAAATTAACCCTTTATTTAAATGCCGCTGACCGATCTTTTTTGAAATGATAAATTTTGAGATTGTAGGTAAATTCAAGAGTACGCATATAAATTTTATACCCCTATATGTACAAATCGACCCATTGATAGTCTTATAGATAATTTATTATATGGAAATCTGATTGTATATGATATATATGTATTTAATTGTAGCAAAATTATGAGCATTTTATTTCTATTTCAAAATCTAAATAAAACTAGTAGAAATGATTAGTTAAGATTTACGTACATAAAACCTATGAAATATACAGGTGTAATGGGGCCACTTTGTTAACTTTTGAAGAATGGAGACAAACTTACTAGTCCAACAATATATTATCATGATTTTATGCAATTATACGAGAGCATTTTTAATTAATACTCCAAGACTACGGGATGCACACACTTCTAGCAATGAATTCTCACTACACCACTTAGAATATAAGCCAATTCTAAGGAACCAGGGCCGCACTGCTCTAATATATTGACTGTATTTCAAATAAAGAAAGAATTAACAAACGGGTACGTGAAACCCAACTAGTATTTTCCAATTAATTGAAACCCTTAAATCTATTTATCTTATTTTTATTGGTAAGAAATATCGAGTCTCCTTTACTCCATAATTACTTCTCCCTTAATTCCACAAAGATATTCTCCTTTTATTTTTCATATAGATTAAGAAAACTTAAATAGTCTTATTGAAAATGTATAATTTAAGAATATATTTTCTAATATACTCTTTAGTTATTTAATATTTCACTCTAAATATTCTTTATTGTTAATTACATAAATGATAAATAAAAACTCAAATAAAAAAAGAAATATAATTTAATACGGATAATAAAAGAATAGGAAATGGACGGGGGAAGTTGAAATTTCCCCCCTCTATTCACTAATTCTTCTATGAAGTCCAATAGTGTTCAATCGCTATTCCATATCCCGTCCTTTTCCAAATATTATTTTGCACACGCTTTTTTGAAGTAGAAATGCGACACATTGGGATACTCTACTCACTTATGGTTGTTGGGAACTTCTTTTTCACTTTTTCCAGAGTCTGTATACTTGCTAGAAGGAAAACTAATCTATGCTCCCAATGTTCCTCTTTTCCTGTGCTAAAATTACTTTACTTTTCCAAACACAGCTTTTTTCCTCTCTATAGTTCAGGCCATACTGTCAAAGCATTCAGACACTCTCTCACTCTCTCTTTCTCAAGCTCCATTACATCTCTAAGCTTTCTTTACATCCACTTGGTTTTCTGGTGCAAAGGTAAGCCTTAAGTGGGATAAAGAACCCATCTTTTTCTTTTCCTGCAATAATACCAACGGTTACTTTCTGGGTGTTGTAATTTTCTTGGAAATGTCAGGTTTTGCATTTCTGTTTGTTTTAATTTTTACTAATTGCTGTAATGTTCTTGTAAGTTCTTTGAATGATGAAGGGCTTGCCCTTTTATCATTCAAGCAAACGGTGAACGAAGACCCTGAAGGGTCACTAAGTAACTGGAATTATACTGATACAACCCCTTGTTCTTGGAATGGCGTTACATGCAAAGAACAAAGAGTTATTTCTGTTAGCATTCCGAATAAGAAACTCTCTGGGTTTCTTTCTTCTTCTCTTGGATCTCTTCCGGAGCTTAGGCATTTGAATTTAAGGAATAATAAGTTTTCTGGGAGTTTGCCTTCTGAGCTTTTCAAGGCTCGGGGGATGCAAAGTTTGGTGCTTTATGGGAATTCTTTTTCTGGGACTCTACCATTTCAGATTGGGAACCTTAATTACCTTCAAAATTTGGATTTATCTGAGAATTTCTTTAATGGTTCTTTGCCGACATCATTGACTCAGTGTAAGAGGTTGAGAACTCTTGATCTTAGTAAAAACAATTTTAGTGGTTCTTTGCCAGATGGGTTTGGGAAAAACTTAGTTTTGCTGGAAAAACTTGATCTTTCTTACAATACTTTTGGAGGTTCCATTCCTAGTGACCTGGGAAATTTGTCCAATTTACAAGGGACTGTTGATTTGTCTCATAATATGTTCAACGGTTCAATCCCGTCTAGTCTGGGTAACCTCCCCGAGAAGGTTTATATCGACCTGACCTATAACAACTTAAGTGGTCCAATTCCACAAAATGGCGCTCTAATAAATCGAGGCCCGACCGCTTTTATTGGAAATCGTGGACTCTGTGGCCCTCCCTTGAAGAACCCCTGTTCTTCCGATAGTGAGGCTAGTTCACCTTCCTCAATTCCTTACTTGCCTAGTAATAACGCTTCCCAAAGTGGAGATAATGTTGGAGAAGTTGATGGTGGACGAGGGCTGAGTAGAGGTGCTGTGATTGCCATTATTGTAAGCGATGTAATTGGAATTTGCGTTATCGGTTTACTTTTCTCATACTGCTACACGAGGATTTGCTCTTGTGGCAATAGGAAAGATGAAAATGGGTATGGTTATGATCAGAAGGGAGGCAAAGGGAGGAAGGAATGCTTGTGTTTCAGGAAAGATGAATCTGAGACTTTATCAGAAAATGTTGAACAGTATGATCTGGTGCCGCTGGATGCACAGGTTGCATTTGATCTTGATGAGCTTCTTAAAGCATCTGCTTTTGTGCTTGGAAAGAGTGGCATTGGAATTGTGTACAAAGTTGTGCTTGAGGACGGGCTTATCTTGGCTGTAAGAAGATTGGGGGAAGGAGGTTCACAGAGATTTAAGGAATTCCAGACGGAAGTCGAGGCAATTGGAAAGCTAAGACATCCTAATATTGTCACACTCAGAGCCTATTATTGGTCGGTAGACGAGAAGCTATTGATATATGATTTCATACCGAATGGGAACCTTGCTACTGCATTACATGGTGAGTTTTAAAAGCTTAAGCAACTTGTTTATTGTAATCAATTTGCTCACACATTAGTTTTCTTGTAATGCATCTTAATTCACTTGATTGTTTTGTGTGCAATAATGCCTTCAGGGAAGCCTGGATTGGTGAATTTTACGCCTCTTTCCTGGTCTACGCGGGTGAAAATAATGAAAGGCGTTGCAAAAGGCTTGGTTTATCTGCACGAGTATAGTCCTAAAAAATACGTCCATGGAGATCTGAAGCCTTCTAATATACTGCTTGGACATGATGTGGAGCCCAAAATATCCGATTTTGGACTTGGGCGTCTTGCAAATATTGCTGGTGCGTCCCCGGCCTTGCAATCCAGTAGAATGGTTTCTGAGAAACCTCAAAGACAGCAAAGCAACACACCTCCAGACATTGCAAATTTTGCGTCTGCTGCTGCAGCATTTGGATCCCACTATCAAGCTCCTGAGGTGCTGAAAGTTGTGAAGCCATCCCAAAAGTGGGACGTCTACTCATACGGTGTGATCTTATTGGAAATGATTACTGGAAGATCACCGATAGTTCAAGTCGGAAACTCAGAAATGGATCTTGTTCACTGGATGCAGCTGTGTATTGAAGAGAAGAGGCCACTTTCGGACGTGTTGGACCCCCACTTGGCTCAGGATGCCGAAAAAGAAGAGGAAATAATCGCTGTTCTAAAGATTGCAATGGCTTGCACACAGAGCGGCCTGGAAAGGAGACCCTCAATGAGGCACGTCTCAGACGCATTGGAAAGACTGCCTGTTTCATCCGAGTAGCTGAACTTTCGAATTCACGAATTAATTAGTTTGGATTGTATTGAAATGGTCAACATTCGGAGCTCGGAATAGGACCAGGAAACACGAGGTTTCTTGTTCACACATCTCTTGTTGTAGGAATCTATTTCCTTGATTGCAAAAGAAGGCTAAGGATTGCTTGGTTTCTTCATATGGGGATGTGTATAAGAATGTGTTTGTGCTTTGTCTTGTTCCTACCGCTTATTGTGGAGACCTTTTGTTCGTTTTTTGTTTCTTCTGGTCAGAAGATTATTTGTTTTCAAGCATATGAACAGATCTTCTATGGAATTTTCCCCATGACAGTATTAATGAGAAAATTTTGGTCTTTTGCGGTAGGTAGGTGGGTGGGGTGGGTGGAAGGGGAAGGTTTGTGGGGTAGAGAATAAAACTATGTTATTATTTTATTTATACAAAAGATGGTGGACTTCGTAGAGGTAAATATTTATAAGGTAAATGCAGGTTTATCTGCAGTTCTTTTACGTTGAAACCTTAGGTTTCTCTGTTACAGAGGCACCCTTACTCATTTGGTTTCATGTACAGATATTGGGTTGGTGTCTATATTCTGGAGGTACTTGGTGTTTTATGATCGACTTCGCCACTTCGGGTTTATCAGACCAACGTTCTGCAAGTTTAAAACATTAGCACACAAGTCCTGGAATTTTAATGTTGCTGTAATTTGGTCCATTTTAGTCGAACTCTTGTAAAATTGGTCCAATTGTTAATATAAGTCGGTAAAATTGGATGTTCTTTTATTGACCCTTGCCGACAAAGAGTAAAGAGTTACACAACACATTGCAAGAGAAGTGTCTTTTAGAACACCTTACCATGTGCTAACAAGGAACAACCAAACAAGCATGAAACATGTCATTTTCTGGCTGAAATTATTGTAAGGTATTTAACGTACGTCTAGGAACGTTAAACCTAGATTTAGAAAACCCTGTTCTTTTTTTTTTTTCTTTTTTTTTGCAGAAGCATTTAATTTTATCATAGACATGCTACAACTTGACCCGAGATCCATGTCGTACGTGTCATGTAGGGTAATATCCTATTTATCAAGGCTTAGTAAAATGGGAGTAACCTTCTAAGGAATCCAATGTCCCTTCAAAGATTATCCAGGTGAAATTCATGTCACAAGTTAACAAGTCTTTTTAAATTTCAAAGTCAAGAAAGTATTCTTAAGTGACGGTCAAATGAACAAATATTTCTCAAAATTTGTGAGACAGAAAATAAAACAATACTTATCGACTCTTTCCGGATTTGTATAAAACCATAAATGATTGAAGGAAATAATAAATTCCTTTGAATCCAACATTAATCTCCCCAAATATCCTCTTCCAGAAAAGCAGACAACGACAATTGTAAAGACAAGGACACGTCTCTCTTGATCATGAACAGGAGCATGGCAACTCATTACTTGAGTTTATGTTGTGAGTATTAGTTATTACTCTACACATCTTCACTTGAACGAATTTATGCAGCTTTTAGCGCAATAATTTATCAAAATTATTAATTTATCATGAGTTGGAATGCAAAAATCTTTGACTTATGTACCCATGGGCACCAGCGCCAAAATGTATATGTGGCAGAATAATCCCGAGTTCCCGACAGACATATAATGCGTGATCAGTTTAAATCTGACAACTCTCGTTTCTTATTATACATATTAAAAATAACAAAAGAAGAAGAAGAAGAATTTTTGTATTTTTTTATGAAAGTATGAGCACTATGAGCCATCATCATTTCAAGAAAATTATTATGTGGAGATTTAGAAAACTAAATAAATAAATAAATATTCAAAATAAACTAGATAATTTAGAAAAGGCGGCCGGGAGGTTCGTTCTGGTGGTAAAAAACATCATTTACTACTAGATAAGGGACTATAACATAACTGATCCCGACCAGCCCGATTCCGGTCCCCACTAGGGCATATTAGTAGTTGTTACTAATTTATTGAGTGATTTTGACATGTAGTCTATTCTTAAGTGAAGTGGGGGTAATTCCGATTCCATGTGGTTAGTTAGAGCTGGATTCATCAATAATAATAAGTAAATGGGACCTATTTGAAGTCGACTGGGAATAAATTGGATGGATTACTATTGACTTTTTTATTATCAGCACAAAAATTCTTGTTGGGTATATTATTACATTGGAAAAGTTTGAAGTCATTGTAATCCGCCAATCAAGCCTCCTTCCCGCCTGGGATTCATCCTACCCAATTCCTCCATTTTGGACTTTCAGAATAGTCCATGCATGTCTAGCATGTGCGGTAAAGTATTGAATAAACCACTAGACGGTACAGAAGAATTTGTCTAGACGTGAACTCTTTAGCTAAGTAGTTTAGACTTTAATTTGGTGTTGTTACATCTTCTTCTAGAGCGTTGATTTTTGTTCCGTAGGAAAATTCAACTAAATATTTGGTTAACCTATGTGCATGCCGGGTGTTTCAAAAACCTTTGATTCATGTCTTCAATTTTGTATTGATGGATATATAATGTGACCCAAATTATCACTTATATTTATCAAGGGTTAATTTCACAAAAGGTCCCAAACCTTTGAATTAAGAGCGCATTTCGTCCACAACTTTTTTTAAGCAACACTTTTGTCCCTAACTTTTGAATGAATGCGTGCAAATCGTCTTTTTTGTCATAATTCACTAAATTTGGACGGTTATATCCTTTATTTTTTAAATTTTAAAAATATTAAAAACAATAAAAAAAACTTAAAAAATGGAAAACAACCCACTGCACCCCCACCAACCCATCAAATGGCCGACGGAAACGGCTTGCAGTCGTTATGCACCGCACCCCCCAACTCATCAAATGGCCGTCAGAAAACGGCTTGCAGCCGTTTCCGGCCGATAAAAAATTTGGAAGGGATGAATCCCCCCTCTCCCATTTCCTGTCAGATTCACCCCCCGAAACACTACCAGAAATGGCAGCTGACAACAATTTTTCTGCCTTTTTCGACAACAAAAATAGAGTGTGAATCCCTTCATTTACTGCCAGACGACAGCAAATTGGGGATTAACCCCCTTAAAAGCTACCAAAAATGGCAGCAGTTTGCCGCCATTTTCAGCATTAAAAATTTTGAGGGGAAGGGGGTGAATCTTCCTATTTGCTGTTTGACTGGCAGCAAAAATAGAGGGATTCATAACCCACTTTTGCTGTCGAAAACGGTAGCAATTCCTGCAGCAAAGTGGCTGTCGTTTCTGACAACAAAAAGCCCCTCGAAATGGCAACAGACTGCTGTCATTTGTGGCAGCGTTTAAGGGCGTGAATCTCCCCACTTGCTGCTGTTTCTGACATAAAAAATGCTTTTAGAAATGGCAGCAATTTGCTGCCATTTTTAGCAGTGTTTTTGGTGGGGGGGGAGAAGTGAATCCCAAATGGCAGTGTTTTTAGGGGGGGATTTGGGGGCCGGGGGATTCACCCCCTCCCCCTCCATTTTGGCTGCTGCTGGCCTTTTTGGCAGCCATTTGATGGGTTGGTTTGGGTGATGTAGGTTGTTTTCCTTTTGTTTTTTTTTTAATTTTTTTAAATATTTTTAGATGTTTTAGTTTTTAATATTAAAAAAGTAAAGGGTATAATCGTTCAAATTTATTAAAGTGTCAAAAAGGACGATTTGTACCCATTTATTCAAAGGTTGAGGATAAAAGTGTTGCTTAAAAAGATTAGAGACGAAACGTAATCTTAACTCAAAGGTTGGAGACCTTTTGTGAAATCAACCCATTTATTTACATTACGCATTTCAATGTTGGGTTAATTTCATAAATGGTCCTTAGTCTTTACACTTTCTATTAGTTTAGTATTCATCATTGTTTTTACAGTGATAGGCCTTTAACTTTTTTATAAATTCACTCATAAGTTCATTTATGACATTTTTATTCTTATTTTTTAAATTACAACAAAAAAATCTAAAAAAGCATAAAATTAATAAAAGTAAAAATGAAAATAAGATTTTCCCTACATACTTGGCTAGCTATTTTACCTAGATTCCTAACACGATTGAAAATGACAAATACTTGCCCTATTTTTCTTTTTAGGAACCTTTATTTTTCACTTCATTTCTGACAATAACGAGAAAAACAAATAACAAATTTATGAGTATCCTCTTTTGCTATTAGAGATGAGCATCAAAATTTATCATTTATACTGAGTTGGAATGTTGTTGTATATGGTGAAAAGAAATTTTTTTCTTCTTTATTATTTTTTATTTTAATAAGAAAAACAATAAAATAAAAAACAGTATAATGAATAATAAAAAGGAAAAAAATAAATAATTTCTTTCCATCCTGCCTATCTACCTACATAGTTACCCGTTGACATTTTAACTCAATGTAAATGACAAATTTCAATAGTCATTTTTCAATAGTAAAAGAGAAAATCCACAATTTTTACTGCTTGTTTATCCTGTCGCTGCCAGAAATAACGGAAAAAATAAAAGTTTCCCCCAAAAACAAAAATAATACATGTATTTATTATTTCCACTTATGTATTTATCATTTCTCTATATATAATATATTTTAAAAAATTGGGACGGCACGGGCTTGCGTCTACCTAAAATTCACCGTTTGGACTGTAGTCCTTGTTATTTGTTTGCATATTTCAATATTTAACATTTTATTGATGTATAAATAACACTTATCATTCAAAAATTTTAGTGAGACGTGAAAATTAGATATGAATAAGAGATATTGTATATATGACATACTTGTATTCAATAATAAAAAGTAGTCGTGTGATCGTCACTCAATAAATATGTGTCACATAAAAATGTCACTTATCAATATTATTTTTACATGTCTCCCTAGAATTACTCCTTATCATTTATTTTCTTGACATATCCTTACCTTGTGAATCAAGGGTCGGAAGAGCACACGTTTTTTTTCCCCAAAGAAAATATGTAATTTCATTCAATAAAAGCACCAATAATGAATGGCGAAATGAGCAGCGCATACAATCGTCAGTAGCAGTTTATCAGGGATCCTACCTCGGTCAACGCCAACAAATAGTGTGAGTATTGACTTTATATTAATTATTATATATAGTTGTTAGTATTTCTTTATTTTATTATTATCTTTTTTTCCAAATGGCGTGCACAAAATTCCAATGGAAATTATGAATTTTGGTATTGATTGATGAATTCTGATTACCTCATCACTCGTCAGATTAGATTAGATTAGACTAGATTAGATTAGATTAGATTTGATATTTTGATAGCAGTTGGAGTGTAGACAATCAATAATCAATTGCAAATAATTACATAAATGGATTTAAATGGTAACAAATTAAAAAAAAAAAGGTGAGATTTTGAATGGATTTAAAATTTAAATTTTATATAAGTGTTAACATTTGATTGTACTATGTAGAGATAATAATTAAAATAACGTAAGAGTTCACATCACATCAAATATATTGTTAAATATGATATTACCATGTGTCTAAATTTTGAAATGGCAGCACTTTGGCTGTCGGAAACGGCGGCCTATGCTGCTGTTTCCAGCGGCCAAATGGGAGGAGTTTCCCCCTATTGTTGTCGTTGCCTTGGGGTGGGGTGGGTGGTGTTTTCTTTTTTTTTTAAAATTTTTTTATTATTTTAAATCTTTTTTTAAAAAAATTTAAAAAGTTTAAAGGGTATAATTGTCATTTTATTAAAAATTTTGTGAAATAGTGTAAAAAGGGACGATTACACCTATTTTTAAAAATTGGGGGCTGTAGTGTGTCTTAACAAATATTGAAGATAAAATCGAGATTTAGCGTAAAAGTTAAGAACGATTTGTGAAATTAACCCTAAATAAATTGTGAACACTACACTCCAAATGGTGAATTTCGGCGGATGCAAGACTGAGCTGGCCTTATTTTTAAAAAATATTATTATATAAAGGAAAAAATTTCAAACAAACTTTAACTCAAGCTAAACTTTTTTCGTTACGATCCATATTTAAAAAGAGGGGAAATTACCTTATTTATGTTATAAACTAAAAAGAAATAAATAAAAAATAAGGAGAAAAATTAAAGAGAAAACTCAAGAATAAAAAAATAGACATTATTACATAAAAAAATATGTATCGTTAAAACCTTACAAGAAACAAAACTCAATGCGAAAAATCCAAGTGAAGAAAAAGGCGTACGTTATTGTTTGGATACATCATCGATGTTGCCTCATTAAAAACTTTGCTAGAAAAACACATTTCAAAATTACTGTAGTCAACAAAAAAGAGTATAATGCGTATCTCGCTTATATTAACTGTCAATGTATACAAGAACTTTAAATATTTATATGCTTCATTCAAGCATACCAAATCTAATGATATATTTTTATATATTGCCTGTCAAATGAAATTTCAGGTTTCAATAACATTCATAACATATTTAATGCTCTTTTTGGCATAATTATCGATCGTTATATTATTGATATTATAACAATCTGCAGGATTGCTTTTTTTATTTTGGCCAATATTCAATGTCAACAATTTTAATAAAATTGATTTATCATCCTCGCTATTTATTGAGCTCATTAGCATGTGTAGTCGATCAATATTTCTTTGTCGATTCTATCTTATCTCAGTATAGACATAACTTATTGAGATCTCTTTATTTCAGTAATTTCAAGTACGTGAGCCTCTTTAGATGCTTTTTAATTAGTTATGTATGTATACTCTTTTAGAGTAG
>CAVNYN010202098.1:11834-34109 GCA_963692815.1 Nyctanthes arbor-tristis
AAACCTTACAAGAAACAAAACTCAATGCGAAAAATCCAAGTGAAGAAAAAGGCGTACGTTATTGTTTGGATACATCATCGATGTTGCCTCATTAAAAATTTTGCTAGAAAAACACATTTCAAAATTACTGTAGTCAACAAAAATGAGTATAATGCGTATCTCTCTTATATTAACTGTCAATGTATACAAGAACTTTAAATATTTATATGCTTCATTCAAGCATACCAAATCTAATGATATATTTTTATATATTGCCTGTTAAATGAAATTTCAGGTTTCAATAACATTCATAACATATTTAATGCTCTATTTGGCATAATTATCGATCGTTATATTATTGATATTATAACAATATGCAGGATTGCTTTTTTTATTTTAGCCAATATTCAATGTCAACAATTTTAATAAAATTGATTTATCATCCTCGCTATTTATTGAGCTCATTAGCATGTGTAGTCGATCAATATTTCTTTGTCGATTCTATCTTATCTCAGTATAGACATAACTTATTGAGATCTCTTTATTTCAGTAATTTCAAGTACGTGAGCCTCTTTAGATGCTTTTTAATTAGTTATGTATGTATACTCTTTTAGAGTAGATGCCTCAAAAGGACCATCACAAGTATCTGCTTCATATTCCTTTTCATGGATATTTATTTTGGAATCGACCATAGTATATTTCAAGTATGCCATTAATATCTCAAACCCTCTTATAAGATTTTATATCAATCTAAATTGGAAGATTTAACTTAGTATGTCTATTAGTAACTATGCAATCAATAATTTAACATGCATACAATTTTACGAACTTCAACTTTGCATTATACATGTGAAGATTGCAATTACATATTTCATATACTTATTGGTAACGATCAATTTCTCCCCTTAATACGAGGAGTACACTTCCTGAAGTGGTATATCAACTTATACGGCCACATAGACGGTGTATTATATAGGGACCTCACACAATCACTCATTGAATTACCAACAGTCAACTTACCACCTTCAAGTAGCTAATAACATCATGACATGCTCTCTACGTATGCTTGCTATCCACACATAAATGCATACTCAATGAACGCATACATGGCATGCACCACCTTATGTATGGTATAATAATATCAATCTACTAGCATACAAGAATAAACATACATATTAATCATACATTACACGTATGAAATATATGTTTAACAAATCAAACTTTATACTGTTCGTGGAATTATCAAATTTGCCTCGTTCTTCTGTATGATAAGCCTCACCTGTAAGTTAAGAGATTAACTAATCATTTATTATTATTATTATTATTATTATTATTATTATTGTTATTACTATTAATTTTACAAAGAAAATGCTATAATATAAAGGAAACCCCACCCACCTAGTTGAGATTTTATTCTTGGGTGGCTGGCCAAATGAGAAATAGTACGGCAAGCCTTCCTCTTTTTTTTTTTATTTTTTATTTTTATTTTTTTTTATAATTAAGGGGAAAGGGGCTTAATATGAAAAGGAAAAAGGGTGACCGGCCCTCAACAAAGAAAGTACGGAACATACCTCTTTCATTTTCCTGAAAATGTGCCGCCTAAATTCTTAGAAAATGCATCCATTTATAGGTTTAACTAAGGACTTAATCGCAATTAAACTTTTATTTAGTTGCACTTTCACCCTTGGGTAAATTTCGGCCATTGTCCTTAATAGATAATTGTCATCTTAAAAACAAATGATTATTCTTTATAAAAATCAAATACGATACTTTATTTTATTCCTAAAAATTAGTAAACATCTCAAACGACTATGGAAAATCTCATATATATTAAAGTAGGATAGTTGTCATATGCAGGTTTTCTCGCCAAAACGGCTATCCAACTTTTATATGTTTCTTTTATTTTATTTTTAATAATAATAATAATAATAGTAATCCATTAGTGATATCCATTAATTTTATTTTTCTATTATTTTATTTTATAATAATAAATGAAATTTTATATACAATTTTATTTTATATATAATATGCTATTTGTTATCCATTAGTATTTCTTATATTTATTCTATTAGTTTTCAAGATATTTTCAAAGATTTAATATTTCTTCAAAATTCTAACAGTTAATAGACAATTTTCAAGTGTTGAGTTATTAGGTCTTCTTTCTCATTTCAATTAAGTGCACACTCGTGAGATTGATGGTATAATAATAAAATAAAATTAAATCAGTATCAAAACCTTTTACTTTAATTCAATATAATAAACCACAAGTCATAAAACCTATGACTATATGTTTAGTACATATACTTAATTTATTATTTTTTTCTGAAAACATATATATTGATTAAAATTTAAGTTAAAGGGATATGATGGTGGTGATTATTTAGAACAAAAATAAAAAAAAATTAGAACAAAAATTTAAGCTGGGGGAATATAATAGTAATAATATTTGATAGTTTTACCAAAAAAAATGCTGATGATTTAGAATAAAAATAAAAAATTCTCTTAATTCATTTTAGAGCGGAATTGGTTAAAAATTAATGATATATAATTTATTCTTTGTTGTAATGTTGCTTCCCTTGGGTCTTTTGTAATAGGAGGGTATATACTTTAAATTTTTTAAAATAGATTTAGTGAAATAGTAATTTCTTTAGAGAATGTATATAATGAGCAAATGTGAAAAATAATTTTTTCAAAAACCTGTGGTAGAGAATGAATATGTGGAAAAAATTCATTCTGATAAATGAATATAAACTGCACCCTAATATACATAAACAGAATGTGGGTGTAGGGTAATTCTAAAGTTATATAAATTTTGTATGCACTCTTTTCCATACTTTCTTGATTTCTATACTCACCATGAAATTAATTGTGTTAAAAAAATTCTTCATTCTCATTTTCATTACTTAAGAATATTGTTTATGAATGACAATTTAATTAGCTTTATGCTAAGTGAAAATATTATACGTTTTAATTTGATTATGTTTATATGTGCTAGTAACATATGTATATGAGTGAGTAGTACACAATAAAATTTTGACTATTTAGTTTTTAAAATTACTATGCATTTTTTTCCTACTAATTATTTTATTCCGTATAATGCACAGATATAAAACTAATTATTTTTAATAAGAATTAAATTTCTGGGCATTACAGTGTAGTAGATAACTTGAGGAATATATAATATTATTTTGCTAACTATAGGCAATTAATGTCCCAAACAATATATAAATAATTAGTGACTTTTGGGATAAAATTCACTAGCAAGGTACATATTTCTTTATTACGATATCTGGAACTGTTGCTCATAATCAATCAATTAAGCAACTATCCTCGCAAACTTGCAGTTGCAAGTTTAATATGTGGCCTCCAGTGGATCTAAATTCATAAAATATCTAGAAGGGCTATATAGAGGGTGACCCTGAATATTTTTGAGATATATTTGAAATTCAACTAGTGATTATTAATAATCAAATTACCTAAAAACTTTCAGCACAGGAGAATTCTTGTAAATGGAAAAAGATTCTATTCTTCACATAATTCTTGATAGTTTTTATCATCAGCAAATCATAATGGTCTAATCGGTCATGTCAAATATAAAATTTCTACAATATTGAACTTTTAGTCCAATATAACAAGTAATATATTTGAACAACACAACTAAAACTTTTTAAGCAAGAGATGTCATATTCTCAACTAAAGACATGCTACAAGAGAGAATACTGATGATAGTTGGTTTTATACGAACTACCGCTATAACATGTAATATGTCATGATCTCAAGCAGAAGTTGGGAGTTCTATTTTTTATAGTTAATGGTCTAGCAATTAATTGAAAACATTCAATAAACAATTATGCTAAACCATTCTGAGTGTGGACATAAGCAAGTAAATAATCAACCTCAATTCTTATTGTCATGCAATAATCATCGAATGCTTGAGATCAACACTCACCACCATTATCAAGATGAATTTTTCTGATTGATGAATTGAGCTTTTTAGTTTTATTCTATGAGCAAGTAGTCTAACAAATGCTGCGTTTCTAGTAGAAAGCAAGCAAACATTAGACTATCTAGTAGAAGTATCAATACTATAAAGTAATAAAATTCGCATAGTGGATATATCAACCTATATACATCTTTATAAATTCTTTTCAAGAAAATTAGAGATTCAATGTTAACGTTCATACTAAGGTTTAATGGCTAACTTGCCATGTACACAAACAGCACACGGGAAAGCATTTGCTAGAAGAAACTTATAGTTCTTTAGATTGTATCATGTGAATTACCAGTTGTATCATATTTGCTTATGTATGCTCAAATCTATCATGCCAAGGTGTAAAGCCCTTTCAGTTAACGAACTTCAGATTCGTAGCATGGTTTGCCCCAGTTACTTTTGTGAAAATATAATATATACCATATGGTAGTGCCAAAAATTTTTCCTTTATCTGTTTTTACCCAGGTACAAAGGAATTTATGCAAAAAATATTATTATCTTTTTGGCGTCATCTCAATGTAGTATCCATTGGAGATATTTAAAAATAGCAAATTTCTATTGAATTTGCTAAAGTAAAGTGCATCATAAATATACAATTTAGAATTATTTATCAAAATAATACATGTTCTTTTAGAGCTTTTGATGATATTCGGTATATTTAATATAGTATTCATATTATTTTCAGCTAATGTTAATTATATGATATGCATAGTTGCACTAATATCAAATTACCAATATTTTCTTTTGGGTCAGTAAAGAAGTCAAAGACATTAAAGTGAGTCACTGCTTGACCATCATAATCAAAGAAATTAATCTCTACTTTCCTTTTTCCCTTGATTGACTATTAGTTAGAGATCCATGAGGTATTTTGCCGCAAGGCAGGTACAAGCTTGGTGCCCTTTCGCGCTCCTTCCTAGATGAGCTATTATTATTGAATGCTTTTATGCATCAACTGTTAGAGTTTTGTTCATGAGTTTTTTCATGTCTTTACTCATAGTTCACGATGACATGTTACATTTGCTTCAGGCCAATGTAGTGAAACCAGTTGGACGTAACTCATGATTTTTCATATATTATCTGGATCTTTGATGGTAAGGTACTCAACTTTCAAGTTATCGTGAAGAAGATAATGAAGGAAACTAAGTGCTTTTACACTATCTTTGATGTGTTTCTTTCTTTTATTGTCTTACCAAAGGCATTTGGGATTAGATGAACTATAGAATCAAAGGCTCATGACAAATATTTCATTTGGTGATTGTGTAACTTTATGATATGTAACATCATAAAGTCAACATCAATAGAATATGGATATGAATATGGATATTTATACTCTCCTTCAGGGAGTATTACTTCACATATCATCAATATCGATAGCCATCAAGATTATGCTACTTTAGAAGCATAATAAGTTATATTTTTGGAATTAATTTGAGTTTCAAATTATCAAATAAATTAAATCCATAGATCAAATATAAATTACTCTTCAAAGGCATATAACATTGACCAGAATATTATAATTAGTTGTACTACTTTAGAAGCAACATGTAACACTCTGAGTACTTCTCTACATTAATAATGGCATCTTAGGAATAATAATTGGTTTTAACATTTAACTATAAGTAATCGATGAATAAATCTTATAATTAGATGACTAGTCAAGACATTTTATAAGAATTTGAAGACATTTTGTTTATTTGATGATTACTCGAATGTATGTCAATTACCCCTTCGGTTACGGAAAATTTGCTAAAAGAACGACTAAGCTTAATCGGGTAGTAAATTTTGAGACCGAAAAGATGCTTAAAGTAAAGATGTGATGTCTTACGAGTATAGTCGGAACTACAAGGACTTAATTATAGAGTTCAATAGGTAAAGGAGTTTACTAAGAAATAAAGGAGAAAAATCTAAGACATTTGTATCCAATGGACATCTCCCACATGGATTGAATATTTAACCCACACTTGGCATCTTGAGTTACAAGAAAGAATTCTCATCCCTCCAAGTTTACTCATTGTTATAGGACAAGTGGGAGCTTTTACATTGGTGGAACTCAAAAACTCTTAGAAAACAAGAAGGAAAATTCGTCCATAAATGGTGCATGGTTTTGAACACTCCCAAAAAACTTTCAAAAGCTCTCTTTTATCTCTTCAAACAAAGCATATTCCATATATGTATATAGAACTTACATTTTAAAGGTTATTTTGCTTGGACATACTAAGGAATTGAAGGTGTTTTGCCACTCACTAACATTCACTCATCTTCCAAGATATAAGAAAACAAGGTGAGTAATTCATTACTTTGGTTTACTTGTATGCATAAAGTTTCAAATAAGCTCAAGCAAAGGTATGTGTTTTGGATATTGTTAAAATGATTTCTTGCATAAGAACTGCTAGAGTCCCTCTACCCATTTTGTATTGTTTGCTTTGATTTGATTCATGTTAATTGCTATGGATTAATGAAAGATTAGAAATCCGGGAAAAGCTAACCTGAAATTGTTATTAATCTATTGTGTTGTCACTACCATATTGGTATTTGAAAGGCAATAAGGCACCATGTGTAGTAGGAACTTCTAGCATTTGGGCCCTATAATACATTCAAAAGGTTTATGCATATTAATGTTTTTAAGATTGTAACATGAAATGATTTTTCTATAACCCTTTGGTAAACCGAAATGATTTATTACTCACGGGGTATTTCATACTCACTTTGTATGGATTTAACATTTTGTAAATGATCTATCGAAGGATACATGAAAAGCAAGCCAAGGAGTAGAGGCTATCTCACGACGGGAGCAAGATTATACATGTGGTCGAGACGGATGCTTGGGCCTATTATGAGGATGAACCAATATTTGTAATGTACTTGGGAACTACTTATGAGTTTGAGATCTTTTGTGCCTACTCCCTCAATATTTTGCACCATGATAAGATTATGAAGGAAAGGCCTATGTTCCTTGTTTAATAGAAGAAGATAAAATGATAGAAGTAAGTCAAATATATGTATGAGAACTTAGTAACTAAATAAAACTTGACTTCTAGGGTAACAATATAAAAACACCTTTTGCAACAAGATTGGGAGTCCCATTTTCAGATGTAAGGGGCTCCCAAGTTTGTGTTCGGTTATATATATAAAGTGGCTTTTATTTGGAATACGTCTTGTTCTTTCATATAAACTAAATATAAGGAATGACTCACATAATATAGAATTGTTTGATCTTAAGAATGTAAACAAACTTTCTTCGATATTGTCTCGTTATAAATACTACAAATTTAAATGGGTTGAAGATGTCAAACAACACCACCTTATCTAATGAACAAAAGAAAATTGATTGATAAGTCTTGCCCCTCAATTTTGACATGAGTAAAAATTTGTATTTAAAACGCTTCCGGCATATGGATTAAATAACAACCCATCGATGTATATTTGTATAGTTCCTTAAGGTAAGATTATTAGTTACAATATAGATGAAATTGAAGTTTTTGGTATTTGATTGTATGGATTTACCTTACGTTGGAACACTAATTTGAAAGTGTGAATTGTGGACTTAAAATATAGGAGTAAATCCTCAAGGAAAACCAACCTTGAAAAAACTTCAATGAAAAAGAAAATTGGATGAAAAGATACTATATGACCTCTATCCATGTTAGATTATGCTTTGGAATCAAAATAATTACATGAAAATGACACAAAGGAACAAAAATATGAACATTGGCCTTTTCAGGATAGCCCATGTGCCTACCGGGAATTAGTCCATGCGCCTGTAAGGCATTAAAAACAGCCTTTTCTGAAATTTTGCACTGAGATCTCTGAACTTTCTATTTTCATACAAAATAGTCCAAAACAATTATTTTACAACTTTTGAACCTTGAAATCGACTTTTACACCAAATTGACCCCTTTTAGTAGAAAGATTTCTTTTAACTATATATTACCTTAAGTCAAATGTAGTCTTTAATAATTTTTCTTTAGATTTGATATAATAACTTCTTTGACATTTTAAGTCATTGATCATATAATGGGACCCACTAATGTGTAAAATATATTTTGATATATTTTTATATGATTAATAAAAATTTTCAATTTTGATCAATTTATTGAAGCATAATTTTGAAAAAAAAACTGAGTTTTAACATCTCAAAATTGATTTATGAATTGAATTGTTAAGTTATATATATATATATATATATATATAATTTTTAAGTTGTTAATTTCATAATAAAGCTTATACATACTCAAGCCATGATTTTATACAGGTCGTTATTAATTGATTAAATGTCTCATTTTGATAAATTTGGAAATTTATTAGTACTATATGGTTGTAAATGACCAACATGGCTGACTAAGGGGTAAATTGTTAAATAATCTACAATGCTAGATTTTAACCCAACCTTCTAAATTCATGATCAGGCATAGAAATATGTCTCAGGAAGAAAGCACCAATCAGATTGTAGAATGTTTGACTTAGTTTGCGAACCAACAAGCTCGTCAAATTGATCAATTACTCCAACAAAATTCTAACAAGGAGTCATCCCAAAACAAGGATGATAAAAATAGTGCAACAGAACGATTCCGTCACCTCAAACCCCTTATTTTTGAAGAAGCAAAGGATCCAATAGAAGCAGAAAATTGGATACGGACAGTTGAAATGATGTTAGCCTACACTCATGTGTCCCGATCCTGAAAAAGTAAATTGTGTTACCTTTATGTTCAGAGGTAGTGCTGGATACTGCTCCGATACTTTAGTGGGTATGAGAGAAAACGAATCAATGACTTGGAAGGAGTTCCGTGAGAAATTTTTGTACTAAATACTTCTCTACTACTGCCAGAAATCAGAAATTGAATGAATTCATCCATCTTAAGCAAAATCAAATGACGGTGTCGGAATATGCTCAGAAATTTGAGGAATTATCTCGATTTGCCACCCATATGTTGGGCACAATGGAACTAAAGGTAAACCGATTTATTGAGGGGTTGAAGCCCAAGTTGGCGAGAGACGTAATAATGTCGGGAATTCAAGGATTGAATTTTGCTGCTATTATGGACCGAGCCTTACTTGCGGAACAGGCAGAGTCAAAAATTTTTCGGGTGAAGGAGAATCGGGCCTGTTATTCCCAAGGCTCAAGTAGTAATAAAAAATGGAGTTTTTTAGGGAAAATGGAAATAAGGGAAATAAAAGGCCCTATGGAAATGCAAAGGACCAAACCAACAATAAGAAACCAGATACCCAAGGAGAGTCAATGAGGAACAATGTACCACGGTGCCCAACCTGTAGCAAAATACATCCAGGCCCTTGTCGAAAAGAATTGGGTCTTTGTTATGGATGCGGTAAAGAAGGGCACATGGTTAGAGACTGCCCGACAAATCCAAAGCCCAACAACCCTACAAGAAGGGTTTTTGCCATAGTCCATCCTAACGCCACTACTAGCAATGACATCATCACAGGTACGATCCATATTTATGGTAGACCTGTATATGCTCTATTTGACTCCAGCGTTACACATTCATTCATTTCTTACAATGTTGCTCAAGATGCAAATTTTGCAATATTTCCAATGTCATTAGAAATGAATGTTAAATTGCCCTTTGGAGTGACTTATACGGCAAAGGATCGGATACTTAATGCAAAAATTCAAATAGAAGAGAATATATGCCCGGTAGATTTAATTCTCTTCAACCTCATAGATTTTGATATAATCTTGGGTATAGATTGGTTATCCAAACATTGTGTGACTATTGATTGCCCTGCCTGAACATTGAAATTGTTAGCAAGGAACCCCATATTGTTTTCCAAACCTCTGAAAAGCACCCGAACAATAATCTCAGCCTTCTAAGCACATAGACTCCTGAAACAAGGTCATTAAGGATTACGGGTTAGCTTATATCAAATTAAGGCTGAAAATTTCGTCTCACCTTCATCTTTGCCTATATTTCAAGAATATCTGGACGTATTTCTTGATGAATTATCCGGATTACCCCGAGACCGTGAGGTCAAATTCGGTATTGAGATATATCTTGGTACGGAACCAATCACCAAAGCTCCGTATTGTATGTTACCAACTAAATTAAAGGAGCTTCAAACTCAATTAGACGAACTGCTCAGTAAAGGCTTCATTCGACCAAGCATATCTTCTTGGGGTGCACCTGTTCTATTCGTAAAGAAAAAGGATGGATCTATGAAGATGTGTATCTACTATTGAGGGTTAAATAAGGTTACAATAAAAAACAAATACTGTCTCCCACGTATTGATGATTTATTGGATCAACTTAAAGGGTCAGTAATCTTTTCAAAAATTGATTTACGATCGGGGTACTAATTGAAAATAAAGGAAGAGGATATTCACAAATCCGCCTTTAGCACAAGGTATAGAAATTTTAAACTTTTGGTCATGCCCTTTGGCTTAACAAATGCTCGTACGGCTTTTATGGATCTTATGAATCGAATATTCAAAGAGTATTTGGATGAATTTGTGATCGTATGTATTGATGATATTTTGATCTATTCAAAATCTCGAGAAGACCACATCAAGCACTTACATTTGGTTTTACAAACTTTGAGAGAAAAACAATTATACGCAAATTTCTCTAAATGTGAATTTTGGGCCGAGAAAGTGAATTTCTTTGGTCATGTTGTGAATCAGAAAGGGATTTCAGTTGACCCAAGCAAAGTGGAAGCTGTAATAAACTGGCCTCAACCTAGGACTCCTACTAAAGTACGAAGTTTCTTAGGATTGACTGGGTACTACAGGAGATTTGTCAAAAATTTTTCAAAAATTGCAGTTTCTCTTACACGGTTAACCAATAAAAATTACAGTTCAGGTGGACTGAGGACTATGAAAGGAGCTTCGAAGAGTTAAAAAGCGGCTAACCACGGCTCCCATCCTTACCATTCCTGAGGAAAGTTGTAAGTTTAGTATTTACAGTGATGCATCCAAGTACGGACTCGGATGTGTGTTAATGCAAAATGACAAAGTCGTGGCTTATGCATCTAGACAATTGAAACTTTATGAAAAGAACTACCCCACTCACGACTCAGAACTAGCCGCTATAGTGTTTGCCTTGAAGGTTTAACGACACTTTCTCTATAGAGCAAAGTGTGAAATTTATACGGATCATAAAAGCTTGAAGTATTTCTTTACCCAGAAAGAGCTGAACATGTGGCAACGAAGATGGCTTGAATTGGTAAAAGACTATGATTGTACAATCAATTACCACCCAGGAAAAACAAATGTGGTAGCCGATGCTTTAAGTCGGAAAATCACAAATGAAAAAAAACCTAAGGAGTTGCGACGCTCTTCCGATCTTGAAAAATTCGAGTTAGAAATCTTGCCAAATAGGGATGCAAAACTAAGAGCTATGACTGTAAAACCAACATTAATGGAGCAGATTAAAGAAAGGCAAGAGACTGACTCATTTGCTGAGAAGACGCGGGACAATTTGAAGAATGGAAAAGAATCCCCTTATAATATATCAAGCCAAGGGCTATTGAGATACAAAGATAGAGTGTATGTACTAGAAATAGGAAAAATACAGGAATGTGTTTTGGAAGAGGCGCATAGCACACCATACACTCTATATCTGGGTTCCACAAAAATGTATCTTGATATAAAGAAATTATATTGGTGACCCAACATGAAGCTACATATTGCGGAGGTTGTCGTTAAATGCCTCACATGTCAACAAGTCAAAATAGAACATCAACAACTAGCGGGGACATTACAACCATTGGAGATTCTCGAGTGGAAATGGGAGAAAATAACAATGGACTTTGTTAGTGGATTACCAAGAGTCATCAAAGGATATGATGCTATATATGTAATCGTTGATCGTCTAACAAAGTCAGCACACTTCATACCCATTAAAATGACATTCAAAATGGAACAACAGGCCGAGTTGTATATCCGGGAAATTGTAAGATTACATGGTATTCTAGTTTCCATTACTTCAGATCGAGACCCGCGATTTCTATCACGATTTTGAAAAGAAGTTCATCAAACCTTGGGGACACAATTAAATTTTAGTACGGCTTTCCATCCCCAAACTGATGGTCAATCTGAACGAACCATCCAAACTTTTGAAGATATGCTCCGAGCGTGTGCTTTGGAATTTCCACAAAATGGGATCATTATTTACCATTGGCGGAGTTTTCATACAACAATAGTTACCATTCCTCAATTCAAATGGCACCGTACGAAGTATTATATGGAAGAAAATATAGATCGCCATTGTACTAGAATGAAGTAGGATAAAGGAAAATAATCAATTCAGAGATGATGGAAGGAATGATCAAAGTGGTGGATACGATAAAGGAAAAGTTAAAAGCCGCACAAGACCGTCAGAAAAGTTACGCGGATCAAAGACGACGGCCATTGGAATTTAAGATTGGAGATGAAGTATTTGTCAAAATATCTCCAATAAAGCAACTCTTCTGCTTCAGGAAAAGAGGCAAATTGACTCCTCGATACATTGGGCCATTTGAAATAACAAGAAGAATTAGAGAAGTGGCCTATGAATTGAAATTGCCCGAAAGAATGAGTCGGATTCATCCGGCGTTCCATATCTCAACATTAAGAAAATATATGTCAGATCCTTCTCATGTACTGTTAGAAACACCTTCTGACATACAACCTGACTTAACCTTGGAAGAACAACCCGTGAAAATCTCGATCTGGGAAACAAAAAGATTGTGTAACAAAGAAGTACCTCTCGTCCGCGTATTGTGGAAAAGTGAAATCTTGGAAGAGGAAACGTGGGAACGAGAGGATGATATGAGAAAACAGTATCCCAAATTATTTATAGGTAATTCTGAAATTTCGAGGAGAAATTCTTTTAAAGGGGTAGATTGTAACACTACGAGTACTTCTCTACGTTAATAGTGGCATCTTATGAATAATAATTGGTTTTAACATTTAACTATAAGTAATCGATGAATAAATCTTATAATTAGATGACTAATCGAGACATTTTATAAGAATTTGAAGACATTTTGTTTGTTTGATGATTACTAGAATGTATGTCAATTACTCCATCAGTTACGGAAAATTTGCTAAAAGAAAGAACAAGCTTAATCAGGTAGTAAATTTTGAGACTGAAAAGATGCTTAAAGTAAAGATGTGATGTATTACTTATATAGTCGGAAATACAAGGACTTAATTATAGAGTTTAATAAGTAAAGGGGTTTACTAAGAAATAAAGGAGAAAAATCTAAGATATTTGCATCCAATGGACATCTCCCGCATGGATTGAATCTTTAACCCATACTTAGCATCTTGAGTTACGAGAAAAAATTCTCATCCCTCCAATTTCACTCATTGTTATAGGACAAGTGGGAGCTTTTACATTGCTGGAACTCAAAAACTCTTAGAATTGGAGAAATGTGTGGTTTGAATTGGAGACCTTTTAAATCATAATATGAGTTATCCTAAATCACAATATGAGTTATGTTATTTGAAGAAAACAAAATATAAAAAGTTAAACAAAATTAACAGATAACATGATCTTATTTTTCAACACATTACATTATTTTTAAATCAGTAGTAAACATGTGCCACATATCAATTTTATCAAACTTGTCTTTCTTTTTGTTCAAATAGAATTATTCTCACAACATAGACCTAATTTTGAAGTTTTCAAAGTTGTCCTTTTTTTTTACCATTTTTGGGATAAAATTACCCTCACACTAAAAATAAAATTCCAAATAGAAGGGCTCAAACTCCAAATACAATTCATACAAGGACATTGAAAAAAAAAAAAAAGAATAGCCACTTTCAAAAGGTGTTTTTAAAACTTATCTATTTACACTTTTCTAAAAAAGAGTTATTATATTTGAACCACATCTTTGGTTTGTTACACCACGTTTTAATTACATCTAAGGTTTTATTTAAATTTAGCAGCTATTCTAAATATGCTTTTAACTTTTTCTTTGTTTGATTATTATCTTTTACGTTTCATTATTAATATATTTTATCTATATTAAAATTTTTCATCTAGAAATTTCTTTATCACTTCATAAAAAAAGGTATAAACTACAAACAATTTTATATAAGTAAATGACGATGGCAAAATTGTTGTAATATTAAATCATGTTAATATAATATTTGAATATAAATCATATATAAGCAAAATTGTATGTTGTTATTAAAAAATCAATTATAAAAAATGTGATAAAAAAAGTAGAGAAAAAAATTATAGTATTAATAATGGTGAAGAAGACTTTTTAGTGCACTTAAAATATGGTGAACCAAACAATTTTTGTGGTGTGAATATAATTAGCTTTTTGAAAATAGAGTAAATTTAACCAGTGATCACTAAACTTTGCCCATTATTTCTACTTGCTTACTTAACTGAAAAATATAACTCATTGCTCACTCTTCGTTGTGAATTATTCTCCGTTCATCACCCATCTCATTTCCATCTATTAAAACTAACGGAATCGCTTACATGGCAAGTGTAAGTGTGACCTGGCATTTTACACCATTAAGAGATATCAATTCAACCAAAATCGCACCCACCCACAAAGCCGACTTTGATGAGTTGGAAGAATAGGATTGAAATCCCCCAGTTGAAACGAAAGGTCGCTTGAAACCAAGGAACCAAAATTGTAAAGTCTGCTTTGACCTACAAAATCTATCAAACATGTGCACACAAATAATTAAACCGTTCCCATGCTCATCTAACAAAAAAAAAATGTGGCATTGTCGCTGAACGCCAACTAGAAATCCTCAAAAACTAGAAAGATGATGTAGAAATTTACAATTCGAATTCAAAAATTAGTGGTGGGTCACCTATATATGAGAGATTTTGTAGTTCAAATTAAGAAGCATCATTCTTCAAGGGTAGGGTTCTTCCTTGGTTTGAAGCGACTTGTCATTGCAAGTGGGGGATTTCAATCCTGTTCTTTGAACTTGTCAACGTCGGTTTGTGAATGGGTGCGATTTTCCTTTTGACGGTGTCAAACGCCATATCAAATTTCCATCCACCCTATAAGAGATTCCTCAGTTTTAATGGATGAAAATGAGACGATGATGAATGAGAAATAATCCACAAAGATGAGTGAGCAGTGAGTTATATTTTTTTAGTTGGGTGAATAAGTAAAAATACTTGGTAAATTTCAGTGATCACTAGCTAAATTTACTCGCTCATTCTAAAAATGATATTGTTAATTTTTTGGACGAAAATATCCCTAACTATAAGGACATCTAACTGTATAGAATCATATTCCAAACTGTATAGAATGATACCTGAATGTATAATTTAACAATTCAACTATATAGAATGATACAATAATACTGTACAACTGTCTAAATTTACTAAAACTAACTGTATAGTTATAAAGTTAATCTAGAAATTTAAAATGTATAGCTAGACGCTAAGGAATGTCTAGAATAAGTGGATAGGTATATAAATGACATGTTACTCGAAATTTGGCCCTTTTTGTCCAAGTTACGAAAATTTGACATTTTTGTCCTTACAAGTTAAATTTGGCTATTTTTTAAAATCCCCCCCTTCAACAATTAATAATAATATTATTATTATTTATTATTATTATTATTATTATTTCATTTTATTTTATTTAGATTGGTTTAGGTCTGTGGGCCAAAGTATTGCGGTCAAGGCCCAATTTTGTTTGGGTGGCGGTTTGTAAATACCATATTCAAGGCTCCGTGAGAGGGTTTTCTTTTTTTTTTTTTTTTCCCCGTGTGGTCCCCAACATTTGAGGCTATATCAGCTTAATTTTCATTTTTTTTTTCTAACCCTTTGAGTCCCAACATTTCATTAATTTGCAAAGATTTCCATTAATTTTTCGGTTAACACTTCAACTAAATTACTATTTTGTACTCTATTCTTTTAAATTAAAAAACAAAAAGTTTAAAAATATAAAATAATATAAAAATTTTTAAAAAAAGTGGGGATTGAAAATGTTGCAGAATAGAATATAGATATAGCAATAATGTTATTATGCCTACTGATAGATCAGTTATTGTGCATATCTATATATGTAGCATTTATTTAAATTGAGTTTTAAGGGTTGAGATGAGGGTGAATGTTGTCTGAATAAATGTCACATATACAGATATATATAATAACCAAGTTACCAGTATTCATAATAAAATTTTTGCGTAGGATAATGTTGTGATAATATTTAATTAATTGATTGATTGTCTCATACAAATCTCAAGGAAAATTGGTTGGCTAAGGTAATTCCAATAATTTAGAAATACGAAATGGGAGAGAAAATGGTTTAAAAATCTTTTTTGGTATTATATATATAGAGTAATTTACACCTAATGTCTCTAACTTTTCAATAAATTAAAGATTACATCCACAACCTTTAATTCTACATCTTTGGATACCAAATCTTTTCAGAAATCTCCGTCTAAGTCCCCAATGATGAAACCGTCCAAATGAACAGTTAGTCCATATCCCGCTGCCCGATTCCAATCGAAAAGTAAGGGTAACTTTGGTAAACATTTTACATACAAATCTCTTCAGATAAGCTGAAATTTTTACTCATCTCTTAGATAAGCTGAAATTTTTACTCACCTTTCTTTGTATAGACCTGCTGCATCTCTACCCACTAATGTATGTCACTAATGTATTGACAGACAACGATGTGGGAAGTTTCTTATATTCTTTGTGTTTTACCAATGAGGAAGTTTCAAGTAGCAAAATGTGTTCAGATATCTCTGACATTCCCGGAAGGGTTGAAAAAGTAAAGGAAAATATCAAAAAGCACTGCATAACAGCGGTCTCTAATTTGGAGATGCAGAGGTTTCTCTATTCATTGTTGATTCTCTTTTGGATTAGAACTTCAACCCCCGCATCCCCTCTACCCTTGATCGACCAGATGAGGATGCATTACAACGTGATTTGCTCAACATTTTCTTCTGCCCCTTGCTATTGGAAAGCACCATCGACAATACGATGACAATTACGACGATAGAAAATGGCCGAAGGCCAATGATCCATAATCTTATGGAAGTGAATGTTTCGTTTGTCATTGCTGGAGGAGATGATTCTCAAGATTCATTCTTGAGTCTGGGACCACGCCTTAAGGTATAAATTTACTCAATGTTCCCAAATTTCGTGGAAGTTGTAATTTCACTGACTGTTTCTTGATTTGGAGGAGACAAGGAAATGGAACGGGACTTTTTTGAATTGGAGAGGAGATGGAAGTGGGATCCCTGCATTTCCTTTTCTCATGATGTAGGCGCAGAGCTTCATTCAACGCGTTTCCACATTCCATGCTGAGAAAATTTTAACTACCAAAATTACCCTTACTCTTTGATTGGAATTGGGTATCAGGTTGTGGATTAATAGTTCATTTGGACGGTTTCCATCACAGGGGACCTGGATGGAGATTTTTGAAAAAGCTGGGGATTCACATAAGGAGAATTAAAGGTTGGATAAGTAATTCCTAACTTATTGAAAAGTTGGGGAAGTTAAGTGTAAATTATCCATATATATACACACACAGATATATAGAAAATAACAGTCAAGTTTGAACTCGAAACGTTCTATCTGGAGCCTTACACAGTCCTCACGAAACATGTACGAAACTTTTTTGTGAAATAATCAAATACAGCAGAAATATTCATTCGGGTCGTAAGCATAGTACCAAATGTTCATGAATAATAATAATAATAATAATAATAGTAGTAGTAGTAATAGTAATTAAAGAAATAGAATATATGCGCAGAGTATATTAGAAAGGGAATAAGTATTGGGATTTTGTACTAATAATGAGCAGACAATATAAAATCAAATAATAGCATATAGAGTTCGATATATATTTAATTGGACAGGGTCGATGAGTGATTAAGAAGGTCTATAGCCTAGGTTGACAACTTCCACTACACTTGAGAGGGGCAACCACTAGCATATATACTTAATAATTGAATTATTTAAAAGAATTAATGTCAGTATATCATATAAGATCAAATAATAATATACAGAATTCCATATATACTAAATTGGACAGAGTCGATGGGTGATTAAAAAAGCCTATAGCCTAGGTTGGCAACCTCCATTGCACTTGAGAGAGACGCCCTCTAACCCAAGCGGTTGAGTCTACGTCATAATTTATAGTGATGGGGCTACCAATAAAATTAAATATGACGCTCTTCCGATCTCAAAACCCTATCAACAGTGGCTTACTTAAATTTAGCTATCTATCTCCAATTGCAACGCTTTCCTTAGAAAGGCAATAATATTTGACAGACATCGTGGAGAATGTTTTCACCTGTTTTTTCTTTTTCAATTGTATGGACATTTCATAAAAAATACTAAAGCAAACGGATCTTCTGGAACCATGGTTTACTTAAAATTGACGCTAGTAGATTAATAATAATAATAATAATAATCTGCCCGCTATTATGAAAAATTTGACACGTTGTTTTGACTAGGGAAAATTGGTGTAAATGGTTTTCAATTTATGATGTTGTTGCAATTAAAGCATCTATATTAGTAGTATGAAAATAAGTTATTAGTGAAGTAATTAGTTAACAACTCAAAAAATGACCTATATTAGTGGTGTTAAAGAAGTTGTTAAAAACATTTAATTTAACAAGTTGCTATTTGTGCTCTTCCGATCTAATAAACTTAACACTTTATGTTATATTATTTATTCTTTTTTATTTTAATTAAATTGAGATTAGTCCGTTCTTTGACTATTGAATTGTTAATTAAATTTAACACTCTAGTTAGAATCAATAATGCGACATAAATTAATAGTTAAATTTAACTTATTTAAGTGTCATTTAACAATCACTAAAAACTTGATTTTTTACTTATGTCGATAGTTAATTTTAATATTATCAATATCGTTACTCTTATACTACACGACGCTCTTCCGATCTTGAAGTACAACCATTACTTCGAGTCAACATTTATACAATTTACACTGACACATTTTTAACAGTGCATTTTGTTTCTATCTTTCGTAATTTCCGTGTTTCACCTTGAAATTTGCTTAGGAGATAGATAAGACTCCTATTAAGAAGATAGATAACGTACGTGGCGGAAATCCAAAAAAAGCGGTGTCACTGTTTTTGTTATATTTCTACCATATAAGCCATAAAATTCTTTAACCGGAGATAAATAGAGTTTTGTAGCTGGATTGGTTTCACTCTCTTCAAATAAAAAGAAAAGGCAAAAATAAATATATATATATATATATATATCTTTAATATATAATAAATATGGCCATTGGGCTCCATTGTCGTCCCACTATTTTGTCCTTTTCTGTTCCTTTTTTTTTTTTTTTTACGAATTTCTTTTCTTTTCTTTCCTTTTTTTGTTTTTTTACCAACTTCTTTTTAATTTTCCTCTTTCGATACACAATATTCTTTCCATGCACAATGTGAACTTGTAGGCGCCACCATCGTCCATGTTTTCTGTCATTTTATGCTCCTTTCTTTCTCCTTTTTAGCTTTTGGTGTTCCTTTTTTAACCATTTTTTCTGAATTTCTTTTAACTTTCTCGCTCTTTTTTTTTTTTATGAAATTCCTTTTTTCTTCTTTTCTTTTTTTTTTACCAAATTTCTTTTAACTTTACTCTTTTAATACACAATAGTCTTTCAATAGACAATGTGAACTTGTGGGCGACATCGTCGTCCATGTTTTCTGTCATTTTATTCTCCTTTTTTTTTTCTCCTTTTTGGCGTTTGGTGATCCTTTTTTTTAACCTTTTTTTCCGAATTTCTTTTAACTTTCTCGCTCTTTTTTTTATGAAATTCCTTTTTTTTTAACCAAATTCCTTTAAACTTTCTTCTTTCAATATACAATGGTCTTTTAATACATAATGTAAACTTATGGGAGTCATCGTCGTTCATGTTTTTTGCCGTTTTATGCTCCTTTTTCCCACTTTTTGGTGTTTGGTGGTCCCTTTTTTTTTAAAAATTTCTTTTAATTTTCTCCTTTCATCTATCTATAATCTATACTATTATATAAGAGTGAATGTAGGATACTTCTATGACACTATTATATAAAAAAGAATTTTTTCTTTTTTTTGCCCTTTGGCCTCTCTTCTTTTTCTATCGCATAGGAGATTCGAATGTCAACAAGACAGTATTCCTCTTCAAGTTTGAGATAAAGAAGGTTGCACTATTCATCCGTGAAGCATTGCAGAAAGGGTATTTTCTGTATATCACATTTGAATTCACTTTGTTAGTTGTTTGAAGTAATATTTAAATTTTTTTTTTTTTTACAAATATGTTCACTTCCATGTTTTTTGTTGTGTTGTGCTCCTTTTTTTCTCTTTTTTCCAAATTCTTCCGCGAAATATTTTTTTTCAACTAATTAGCTCATAAATATATTGATTGAGGATAAATATAGATACACTACAGAAACAAAAAGATTTACTATATACTAAATCTTGTCCAAACACAAAAAAAAATTTGCTGCTGGAAATACAAGAAAATAAATTAAACATTTTCTTAAAGATTACAACATATGACAGCGCATTAATTTTTTTGATTTCCAAGTGAGTGATATATTATAGATAACATTTCGGAATTGTGGATTTTCACGGTAATTTGATTCCTATAAATTCGCTTTAAATTTACTTCATTAGTTAATTGAAGTAATATTTAATTTTTTATTTACAAATATATTTCAGGTTAATTTTATGACTGTAACCAGGGGCGAAGCCCATTTAGGACGAGTGCGGTCCATGGACCGCACTCAACTCCCGAGTAGGCCAATTAAACTTGGGCCAGACCGCACTGGCCTAAATAAAAAATTTTATAATCCGACATGCCTAAATTTAAAAAAAAAAAAAAAAAGGTTTTTGTTATCTCTAGACCAGGAAAGGAAATAAAACTTAAGCTCAAAACAAATAAACAACTCTCCAGCCCAATTACATGCATTGAAATGGAACGTCTCTACTGTTGCTACCATTTTATTTCTAGTTTTTCCTTCGACAATTCCGAGTTCGAGTTTGACATCTCCAAGGCACTTTTCGGTATCTTGAACCGACACATGAAAGAACAACGGTGAAGGGAAGGTAAGCAAAATAGTCTATTATTTACTTTTTGAATCTCTTTTAAAATTTTAAACTATCAAAGATTTAAGTACTTCTTCAAAATATCTCTGAGAATGTTAGTTTTATACTTCTTTTGGTATATTTTTGCTTTGTTTATTGTTGATTTGACAATAGTTGGAGTTTTCATTTCATTTAAAATTGTGTTTTTGTGTTTTTTTATTATTTTAGGGTTTATTCAAGATTATTTATTTATAATGAAATTTGGGGTTTATGATTGAATTAAATTAATTTGGTATTCTATTTACTCCCTAAATTGTGTTGCCTATTTTTTGTTAGCAATTGGCTACTAGAAGTCTATACTATATTGTGGTTAATGCCATAGTGGAATATGTAACTGTTCTAAACTTAGCAACTTAAGAAGTTATTTAGTAATATACAACTTGGAATTGAAGCTTTTTTGCTTTTGAGTTTGTTTGAAATAATTTTAATTTCTTATTATATATTGTTTATGACTTAGGTTATGGAGATATTCTTTAAAAGGGAACTTGTTCATTAGAAAATGTTGTTGAAGAAAGAAACATAGGCTATATCCTTTGGTTTACAAGCTTTTGACTTTGGCATATCAGTGTAGAAAGAGTATTTTTTGCAATGACCATTGTAAAGGATATATTGCGCAATCGGAGGGGGAAAAAATTTGGACCGCACTCACCTAAATTCCTGGCTCCGCCCCTGAGTGTAACTAGTGTGTGTGTGTGTGTATATATATAGAGCAAAACTAAGACAACATTTCCATGACTCAATGTTGGAACATGAGTTAAGTAAACTTCTCATCACAGTGACAGAATATTGGAACATGTGTAAAGTAACCACAATAATGGAATCGGGTCCAAAAAAGGTAAAAGATCTATGTACATTTAATTAAGATATGCTCTTGGACAATGTCCCTTTAAAGTAGTATTGATTGATCGTATTTGCATCTTCATTGCATTTGCATCTTTATTACGTTTCCATCTACTCAATATCAACGTTTTTTTATTGTCAATTACCTATTCCTGGTTGTTCTTTCAATAATCTTCCAACATCTTCATAGTTCTCTCTTGCAAATCTCAATCGCAAGTACACAGCGCGAATTCTAGACCAAAAGAAATGGAGTCTGTGATCACTGCGACCGTTCAAGTTACAATAGACAAGTTTCTAGCTCTCGCCTCAAAAGAATTCAATCTGGTGAGGGGCTTCAAGAAAGACTTGAGGAAGCTAAGCGACTCATTGGAAATGATCAAAAAAGTCTTGGAAGATGCTGAGAAAGGTCGAGTTAATGATGAAGCT